>JAVQKC010205501.1:0-10423 GCA_036025475.1 Philypnodon macrostomus | reverse complement strand
GTCTGCTACAACTGTCACCAATGGGCACCTTAATCACTTTTTTGATTTGTCTGGATGTTTTTGCCAAATTTTGAAAATTCCCCAAAGCTGCATTCTTCTTTCAGTCTATAGGGGGCGATATAGAGGTAACTGCCATCATTTGATGTGTTCAGGGCCGGGGGCCAATAATTATGGCTCCATTATAGCATTCTCTTCCTAAGTGTAAAATTATTTTATCAAGGAATTAATATGATTAATATGATCATGAAGTTACGGAAGCGCCACACATCAGCCACACCATAAGTTTCAAGAAATGAGTTGATTGATTGAGCGGACATAGTCAGGGTCCCAGGTCCCCAAAGACGACATGAAAAATGTGTAATCAATGTGTTCATAGACCTAAACCAAAACAACTGGGAGTCTGTATAACTTCCCAAATGCTATAACATCATGCCCAGCAGTGGCTGTGTGTGCCCTCTTGATTGGGAATAGAAACTAGGCCTGTGCTGTCGTACATCGGCGAAACGGCCCCATACGTCTGCCACAACTGGCACCAACGGGCACCTTAATGACATTGTGTGATTTCTAAGGGTTTTTATATTGTTAACGAGCAATTAAGAGGCCCGCCCCCAAACCATGACAAACATAGGAAGGGTCTATTTGACTTTTTTGATTTGTCTGGATGTTTGTGAAGAATGTTTTTCCAAATTTTGTAAAATTCTTTTAGTTTATAGGGGGCGCTATAGAGGTAACTGCCATCATATTAGTCAGATGTGTTCAGGGCCAGGGGGTAATTAGGTATTTCAGATTAGAGCCTAATCGGGCAAAGTATGTGCAAGTTAGAAGCTGTCAAATATACCTGACCTCCCAATTTCAATTCAAAATGGCTGACTTCCTGTTTCTTGTAGGGTGGGGTCATAATAATATTTTATGTTGGGTACAAAGTGGAGAATCACTGTACCAAGTTCATTGCTCTGCCAAAGTAAGTGTGTCCAGAGTCCCGAAGGGGTATAAACATGGGGGCATAGAGGCATTCTTTATTTTACCCTTGTAATTTGCATATGTACATTAAATATACATTAGCCCAGATCACTTCGCCAAAATTCTTGTGATTTTGTTTATGTTCAGCAGGATTAATGGCTCAATTAATGTGCTTCAGTAATTCATTATTGTCATTAATCGTAGCAGTACCAAACTCAATTCAGTTCAGGGTCTTCATGATATGTACCTGTCTAGAAAAGTTGAAAAAGGTCTGGCAAAAACTCAGCGTTATTGCGTTCATATCTTTAGGACATTTCTTAACTAATGACTTAATATTTATCGTAGAATTACCTAAAACAAGCAATTTCGGTGTCTTTATGATATGCAACTGTGTGTAAAATTTGAAACTGATCCGGCAATTTGTTTTTGAGTTATTGCGTTCACACATAGGACTTGCATGTGGAAGTGGACAGAGGTGATTTCGCCGATATAATGATAGATCGTTAATTGGGCCAATAAAACGCGCGGTGGCAGCGTACATGATTGGAGGATGTTTTTCAAGCCATACCACTTTCACAGATTATCATTAGATTATTTGTATATTTTAAAAGTTTTTTATTAATCGTGTCGTAAAGGGGATGCATTTTCATGAAATATAGCAACAACAAAAAATAAGAAAGAAACATCTTCTATTCCACCTTTAACTTGGTAAAATAATCCAGTGAAGTAAAGAATAAAGTTCTGGAGAAATTAAAATTCAGAACTAATTATTTACATATTTGACATAATTCTATTGACAAATCATTTCCTTAACCTTTAAGACTGTATGTGTGCTTAATTTAAAAAGGTTTCGAGTTTAATAATGGATGACTGAGAACATTCACCAATGCTGTGCTTTATTCTGCTTTATGATGATTGACCGTGTGTTTTTTCTTACTTCTGCTTCTAATTCTGCTGGTTATTTTAGATATTAATTAATTTATTTTACTTTATTTTACTATTCCTAATAATTTCCTGCATGGATACCTCAATTTATCATAATGTGGACAGTGCACACAGTAGAAATGGTCCTTCTCATTGAATATTAATCATTGAATTAATTTGCATTTCTTTTTTCTTCACTCGCTGCTGTCTGGCCGTCAACACTGGTTTTGAAATGGAGAGCTCACCCTCCACCTGAGCCAAAGAGTAGTTGTATTTATTAATTAATAGAAAGATGGAGGCCATCTTTATTCCCGGTGAATTAACTTCATTTGAAAGATCTACTCTGTTTTGTTTGAGACACAATGTGTCAGAATAGCTTAATAAACATAATAGACCTTTCATGATTAGTAGACCAGGAAGTATGTTCTAAAGCTCATTGCACTAATTGGGTCCCACCATTTCTTTTTATTTTCTGAAAATTGAATGATCAACAAGGAAAGAACCAGATCTGCCTTATATTTTATTATCACTGACTATTTAAAATTGTATCAATAATGGATTGGTCAACGACTTATTAGTAGTGCAGTGGCTATATAATTCGTCTTGACAGGTTAGCAATACATTTTGGACCTTTCCATTGATCGATTATTACAGTGGCATTTTGTTCATAGAGTATAGCCAAAGGTGACAGACGTGAAATGATAAATAGAAAGAACCAGATCTGGACCAGATCTGCACTTGGAGTGTGCATACCTCTGCCAACACTGGCCGTTCACAGGTATGCACTCGGAGTGTGCATACCTCCGCCAACACTGGCCGTCAACAGGTATGCACTCAGAGTGTGCATGCCTCCGCCAACACTGGCTGTCAACAGGTATGCACTCAGAGTGTGCATACCTCCGCCAACACTGGCTGTCAACAGGTATGCACTCGGAGTGTGCATACCTCTGCCAAGGTAGCTAATTTCATAAAAATCCTAAAATCTGTTTTCCTACCCTTTCCATCAAGATGTCAGATGACATTTTTTTTATTTAGGCTATTAGTGTTGTGTAAGATGATTTAAATTATTTTGAATTGTTAACAGAAACAAAGAAAGATAAGTCACTATTTTGTCTTTTTTTTTTAGGGGTGTCCAGTCCCACAGAAGGTTTTAGGTAGAACAGTTTATTTTAGGAGTGCATAGGGGAAATTAGCTACCTTGGCGGAGGTCTGTGCTGTCCTAGTGCTTTTTAGTGTATATCTGCATAAGACTGAGCAGAGGGGTAGGTGTAGAATTTCACAAGACAGGAGGGGTGTGGGGGAAGAGGCTCTCTCACAAAAGAGGCCAAACCAAGAGAGGGTGCCATTCTTTGAAAATATTCTACACCCAGACCGTGATCCGGATCAGTCCCAAAATCACTTCTTCCCTGGCCCATTTCTCAGCTTCCCTGAAAATTTCATCCAAATCCGTTAAGGGCTTTTTGAGTAAAGTTGCTAACAGACACGCACACGCACACACACACTCTCACACACACACACACACTTCCAAAAACATTACCTCCTTGGCTGAGGTAATAATGGATGACTTTTTGTTTTTTTGTTTTTTGTTTGTTACTTGGCATTGGCAGTATTTTTTCTGTTCCCTTAACATGCTGGCATTATTATTGTGCCTGTACTGCTACTCTAAATGTACTCTATGAGATGAAAAAAATATTTCAAACAAATGAACCTCATCCATAAATCCATCAAATATGAATACCTGCCCATCTGTGTTTGTGATTGTACTAACACACTTCACATTTGATCATTTATTGATAGGAGCTCAATGTCAAAATTAAACTCGTGTTTATGTCTGCTGCTCGCATTCATTCGGCCTCATCAGCAGTATGCAGGACTCAACTAACTCCACTACTGACACTGGCTTCGATGTGTCATTTACTGGAGATAGATGCAGTAATAATTGATGCAGTTGCAAAGACTATAAAGCTGACAGTGGAAGCAGCCACAGGAGCGTCTCGCCTGTCATAATTAGGTTGGGGACAGATGGTGTGAAAGTTTGAAGCTCAAGTTGTTTCTCGTGAAGCAAGTTATCTTTTGTAGGGGGTTTTCTGCCCTGTCTCCTCTAATCTTATATGAGTGACAATTTAGTTCTACACTTTTCAGTACAAAGCTTGGATGGGATCATTTAAGAATCTTGACAGATTTTAGGCAAATATAAAATGATGAATATGGCTTCCACAGCAGTAAATTCACTTGTCATTGCATCTCTTACAACAAAAAAAATAGAAAAAAAAGTAAAAGTATGCCCATTGTCCCATTGGTAGAATGTTCAAAGCATCACCATGGCAACCAGTTATATTTTTGCACAAAGTTTATATTTTACATCTCACATGCTTTGTATTCAAGTTAACACAATGAACATATAGGTGAAAAACACCACAATACAACAACGTTTTGATATCTCTCAGCCCTACACTATCTCGGTTGTAAAAGTTGTTTCTTGTGAAGCCGTTCTCCTTTGTGTGTTTTTTTTCCGCTTGTCACCTAATCCCATATGAGTGACAATTTAGTTCTACACTTGTCTTTTACTTTTACATGAACCAACTGCACAGGGAGTCTGTGTGCAGCAAGCATCTGTCAGTCGCAGCTCATAATATTGTAACAGTATTTCAGTTCTCACAAAGATATATTGTGAATTTGGAGTAGCCTAAGAAAGGATCTACGGCCAAAAATGCTCAGGGAAATGTGAGTCAAGAAAGCCATAAAAAATGAACTGAACTGAACGGAAGACATGAAGACACCTGTCCTAGTTACCTTTCAATTTAATTTAAAGGTGAACTATGCAACTTTTCACTGTTTTGGTCACATTTCTCCTTCCCATAGCTCCCCCTACAGTTCATAGTCCACATCTGTCCACAAAAAAACACAAAGAATATAGAATTTATATACCGACTCTAGACTATGATAAAGACTATTCAACACAAAAACACAAAAGCATCAGTTTTTCATCTTTTTATTTCTTGGAGCTCTCCATTAAGCCTGTTTAAAAGCAATTTGTGGTTTTGGCCAGACCTGTGACTTGACGCAGGAAGCAAGGAAGCTTCATTCACCCCACAACAACTCATCTAGGATCACACTGACTGAAACTTTTTTTTCAAGTAAAAAGTTGCATAATTCCCCTTTAACTGAACCAGATCACATTAAAGCAAGAGTTTTATGTTAAATGCACCAGTTCCGTCTGCCTCTAAAGCATTTCATTGCTGAAGTTTTCATCCCAGACATACCTAGAAAAGACATGCATGAGCAGTGATTGTACCCACAACCTCCTTACTTAAGAGGCAGGAGCCACTTTCTGCCACCTAGGATCAAATCTCAATCAGTCTTAAATCTTACTTAAACTATCAGACAATTGGAAATATATACCAGCAATATTGGAGTATACTGTGAAGTGGCTCGACATTTAGCATAAGAATGTGAAAAGCCCAGAGTTAGACAGTGTGCCTGAGTGGAATATCAAAACACTATAGTATGAAAGGTTAATGAGGAGGAGTGGAGCGGTCTCTGTCATGTGACACTTGCCGGGTCTGAGAAGAGACTGAGGAGACGAACAGAGAAGAGGTTTGAAACGAAGCAGTGTCAAAGTGTCAAAATCTGATGAACTCTGAAGACCTGAAGACTGGCTTTAAATCACAACAACACAAAGATGCAAACATTCATTTAATCATGATTAATTGTGATTGGACAGAACTTTACAGAATTTGTGAAGTTAATTAGAGCCTAACAAGTAAACAAAACTAACTGAAATGGCAGCTATAGTTATCCCAGCTATTAATGTTTTTGATGGGTGACTGGAGCCAATCCCAGCAATTATCTATAAATTTCACATTCATTCAATAGGGTCAATTAAGAGTCACCACCTCATCAACCCATGTTATTAAATAGTGGGAGGAAGCTGGAATATCTGTCAAGATATGCAGACTTCACTCAGACTGATCTTAGAGCCTTGCACCATTTTATTTGTATTTTTTGTGTAATTTTAACAGTTTTATGATGCATTAAACTTTCTTCCAGGTTTGTGCCACAACAAAGAATGTTCTCAACAAGCTCAAAAAGGAAATTTGCAATATATTGTTGAATTTTCAATTGTGCTTTTTGTGTGTGTTTTGCTTTTAGGACCACAGGAGGGGGTATGGGGGTCTACACCATCACCCTGTCTCCTTTAATCTTATACGATTGACAATTTAGTTCTACACTGTTCAGTACAAAACTTAGATGGGATCATTTAAGAATCCCGACAGATTTTAGACAAATATAAAATGTAGAAAATGGCTTCCACAGCAGCTCTTTCAACCAAAAAAGAAAGTACATGCAATCAAAGGTATGATTGCAACATAAAATGGAATGTTTAGGTTGTCCCATTTCAGAACGTCACCATGGCAACAAGAGATTCGCAGATCCTACGTGTGAACGTGAGAACTCAAAAAAGTCATTGACAGATTATTTTTAACTTTTTTAGACGGTTACATATGAAGACGCTGAACTGGATTGAGTTTGGTGCTTCTACGATTCTACGAATGACGATTATTTAATTAACTAATTGATGCCATGAAGCACTTACAGGTACAGTGATTCTCCACAGTGTACCCAAAATAAAATCTTAATAAAATAATATTATGGCCCCACCCAACAACAAAGAGGAAGTCGGACATTTTGGATTGAAATTCGAAAGCCAGGTATATTTGACAGCCTCTAACTTGCACATACTTTGCCCGATTAGGCTCAAACCTGAAACACTAATTGCCCTGAACACATCTGACTAATATGATATTCTGGGATTAACTGCATATCAGTGTCTGTTTTATGCATGTAAATAATATGTAGAAAATGCATCAATTATCACAGCACAGTGTTCTTGTGGCACCAGAATCCATATACAATCATGTTTCAATCATGTCTCAATCATGTCAACAAGCTATACTGTATAAGAAGACAGATAGATGGATGTAATATAAAGGTTTCATTTTGTTTTGTAGGAGAGAAGGCTGTGTGCTCACCCGTTCATTGAGATCTACAGAGAGGGACAGATCCTGTACATAGCACCATTGGCTCGACAGGGAGACTTCTATGTACCAGAAGTCCGGCAGATGTCCACACAAGAGGACTCACTCAGTGAATCTGATGCCTCAGGTATGGGATCTGATCACTGTGTATCTAAATGTACAATAAAATAGAATAAGCTCAAAGGAAGGATCATTCCATAGACTATGGGTGAACTATATTCTGTTTTGTATATTTAATGAACGCACACAACATTTTAAAATGCACTTTATCAATAAGGAAGTGCCAGGGGCAAAATGAATTTAAAGAAAGCAAAATAGCTAATTTATACCCTTGCAGTTTATGTATGGTAACTGTAAAGTCTTCATCCTTGAATGTTTAAATATAATATTTTACAAACATTCCAAATTACTGAACTATAGTGTTCTTTTTTATATGATCATGTTTACTATTATCTATATATAGTTTACATAATACACTCCAAATAAATACGTTTTAAGAGGTTTGCATCATAAAAAGACATCCAGCGAACAAAGCTGACAATGTAGACTCATATCTTATGCTTCTTTGGGCCTGAGGCAGGACACCTTGGACAATTATCAGTGTTCTTTTAATCGTCCAGCAATTATATATAAATTTTACATAATTTACATGAACCAACGACCTGTAGAAAACCAATATTCTCTTCACAGTTTGGACTATAGAGTTATAAATTAGCAGTAGGTGGTTTATTTTCTCAGGTCAGCTCTTTTCATGTGACAGAACAGCATGTTGGGGCAAATATTGGCTTCAGCATTTATCCAGGGCTTCATCATGCTGTGGGACCCGAGGGACGCAGACCCTTCCCTGCTGCCTGTTTTCTTTATGAGCCATCCTGCTACAGCAAACTGTGATTGACACGTTACAAGGTGTTAATGAAAAGCCCAGACACAATAGCAGCTCATGACGGGATAGTGCTGCCACTCGGCGGGTGGCTGCCCGCGGTCCAACAGAGGACATATGCACGGGCCATATTAATTCTACATGACACTGATCTATCCCTATGAGACACAAGACTTTGGAGCGGTTATTTACCATTTCACTAGTGAACCAAGAACGATTAAGCAAGCCTCTTCATGCAATGACGTGCATTGAGAAAATAAATGCCTTTTGTTGATAGCGCCAGTGCATCACTATGGTTGATGGCATGTGTCCTAACTTCAGTTAGCCTGTGTGGCTATTGATTTTCCAAAGGAGTTTTTTTCTTTGAAGATTTTTTGGGGCCTTTTAACTTTATTTGACAGGACAAGAAATGAGGGCGAAAAGTGGGGAGTGACAATCGACACTGTCAGAGTCCAGATTAAACCTTTATGCATATGTGCTGCAGCTCTAAAACTTGAGCTAAAGGCAGCATGTATATTTTTCTAACCTTTCTCTGTAAAGTGGTTTCTGAAATACTCAGGGTGATCCACCTGGCACCAACAACCACACCATGTTTTAGTCACAGTTTGAACTCAGAAATGTTTTATGTTGAGGTGAATGACTAAATCCATTGGCGTGATGTGAAAAGCTCTAATGTGAGCTTAGTACTGTATTTTTTTTACAGCATACACTTTACCTTTGACCCTAAACACATAAATATTATATTTTCTTATATTTATATATATTTTTTGTCACATAGTATCTTAACAACTCAGTTCTGGAGAGACCCTAACTCAATTTTCAAATCAGTTTCTGCACACAGTATATATCCTCCTCAAATATAAGGGGTCACTTATTGGAGCGCTACATTCCTCCATGTACGTGACAGACCCAGTGTTTCTTCATATATCAGCGGAGTGGAAGTGACACTGGGGTCCATCTCTGTGAATGATAATGTGACAGGTAGATGCTGCTGTCATTCTCAGATCAACTTTTCCATGGTCACTGGAGCATCGGGACACAAGAGGCTGCTCTGGTCTGCTGCACGACTGGCTCGCTCACGCTCCTCAAAATACCAATAGAGTTCTTGCCACTAACACATTGACTACACTATATAGTTAGGATATAGTAATTCTAGGCCTATACCGATATTTCTTCGCCGATATTTATTCCAATACGGAAAATTGTACATGTTTTGGTAGGCTATGTTTTCTATATTTTTATATAAATGAGAGAGAATTATCTGAAAAATAACTTCATTAAAATCTATTTATTATCCATAAATAGGGTGACAAAGTAAAGTAAAATTGATTTTTGTTTAAACCCAACTGTTAGATGTTATCCTTTCTGCACACATCTGCCACCTGTATAGGCTGATGCCGATATCAGTCAATCTTGTAAATATTGGCCAATGTTGAGCCGATGTATATTCCCAATGTGAACCATATCAACTACATGTAAAATGATCCCAAACACTAGCTTCTGCAGAAAGTACTCATCACTCTGTCATGGAGCACTTGCTAATTAGAGACGTATAGGCCAAGTATAGAGGAATAGACAGCTTTTACAATTCAAGTGTAACATAGTGTCAGCCTATGTAACGTTAAACTATTAAACAATAACAGGATAACTTGAGCTATTTTACCCATAAAGTGCATTTAGTTATGTAGTGTTGAGCTATTGTAAGGATGGACTTGATGCTGGGTGCTGTACAAACAATACAGTCTACGTAATATTGGCAATATCTTTTTAAATACAGTTGATTTTCATCTTTGATTTATTACCTCTCTCTAAAGTATAAAAGATGATTTAGTCACATTTTAAATATTCGGATTTTGAAATGTTAATCTGTAATGTTATTAAGTGTGAAATACATTGTGTAAAGTTTGGTCAAGTTAGTGCCTTTGAGGATTTAAAAGCACAATAATGTACAGTGTCTCTCCCCCGTCTTTAGCCCTCCCTCAGACTCAGGAAACAAGCTCTGTGTAATTACAGTGGTACAAGTTCCTGCTCAGTACAATCTTATTTCACCCTGTCTTTGCAACAACAGCCTGTAATTGACAAGCATGCAGCTGCCACTATCCGTTACACAAAGCAACTTTTTACTGTACAAATCCAACATCAAATCTATTCGCTCCAGCAGTCGGTGTACATTGATTACCTGACAGGGTTTGATGCCGAAACCATGATGAAATAAGTGTCCGTCTTTTGTAGTCTGTTGCATCTTAACACGCACACGTACAATTGGCAGCCGTTTCCTCTATTTAATTTCTGTGTCAGTTATATAGACGTAGAGAAAATGCCCCGCGGTGCTACTCAGCCGCTCTCGACAAACTCGAGCAATTTTCTGAAAAAGAAGATATCATTGATGTCTTTTCGTACCTAAATAGGATTTTCTCTTCTCAATTGGATGGTCTTATACTCCTGCTGAGCTTAAGGCACCAAATGTGAGTGTTCAACGCAAATAGTGTTATAGTGTATAGCTGTTTTTATCTGTTTTTCATTGTGATCTCTGGGTGGGTGAAAATTAATTAGGAGTCAGAGCTTGATTTTACATACATATTTTTCTTTTCATGAAAAGTGTTTGGTGGGTACTGGGGGT
>JAVQKC010205487.1:0-18247 GCA_036025475.1 Philypnodon macrostomus | reverse complement strand
AGCACTTTACATATTTTTGTACTATTCATTCACTCCACAATCACACCTGATGGTGGTAAGCTACTATGTAGCCACAGCTGCCCTGGGGCACACTGACGGAAGCGTGGCTGCCAGTTTGCGCCTACGGCCCCTCCGACCACCACCAAACCCCAATCACACAACCACATTCATTCATATATCTACTATTGCAGGATTTTGGACTTTGGATTTTGCACATAATTGCACGCATTTCATAAGTGCAGTCATTTATTTATAAAGTTTTATGATTTCCAAAAAGATGTCACACAAGCCGTTGCATTGTTTATTATTTATATGTCAGATTTGTTTTCCGCTTGTCCCTCCCCCCACGACTTGGCCTCTGCGTTTAAACCAACCCTGACTCTCTCTCTTTTGCCCTGTCAGTCCCTCTTCACCGGAGCTGTCTAAAAGAGGTAATGAAGATGATAATGGTCTAGAGCTTTGTAGATAACAGTCTCACCATCACACAAACAGCCCTTATACTTTCCCCCTGGGGTTGGCACTGTCAGTTCATTCTGTCTGTTACTCACTCAACCTTCAACCTTCACTTCCATGGCTCCCGCTGTTGTCCAATTCAACCTATGTCTTCTCCTGTCCCGCATTATATACCCCCTTCCAGAGTCCCTCTTTACTCTCTTGTGCCTCACCTCTAACCTCTTTTTATTCCCCAGCTTCTCCGAGTACTTATTTTGCCACCCTGGTCTCTTCAGATGCCGGATAGCTGGGGCCGCTCTAAGCCAAACAGCTCAGGAAAACAACGTGCTGAAAAGGTCCGTTGACAATGCAGCTCGCCAGGCAATGAGATTTGAAGAGGGATAAAAACAGCTCGATCTCGATAAAATAAAAAAGATAGATTAAGCCTCAGACTGCCTCTGCTGTGGTTTGTTATGGCTTTGAATCACAAAAATGAAACTACTTTAACAAAGTTACAATGAACACAGTATCTGCTTTATGTATCATATCATACCATGCTCATAACATCTCTAGACATAAATATATACACAAAATAAATGTGTAACAGAAATGATTACATTTGATTTGATTGCACAACCTGAAAGCACACACATCATAAATAAGGCATGCACAAGTGGCAGTTGCACTGGGAGCTGCAGTTTAAAACTTTGGTTATAGTTGGACTTTTTTTGTGGAGGTAATAATTTGAATTTTCCTTATACATGTGAACACACTTACTAAATCAATGGCAATCGATGAACACAAATGTGGCCAGTCAAGTACAAAGTCCAGAAGAAAAAAACATGCTAAATGCAAACGCATTTGCCAAAATAACAACATTGTGTTCTGTCTAATGCTGAAAGTTTAAGATATTGATGTTCTTTTTTTACAGTAACCATTTTGTCCTAAACCAATGCAGTTGTCATTAGTGGGTTGATCCAACTTTTTAACAGCAGTGAATTGTTCTAACTTTTTTCATTATG
Organism: Philypnodon macrostomus; assembly: GCA_036025475.1. Classification (NCBI taxonomy): domain Eukaryota; kingdom Metazoa; phylum Chordata; class Actinopteri; order Gobiiformes; family Eleotridae; genus Philypnodon; species Philypnodon macrostomus. Next base: position 16,793 of record JAVQKC010205487.1, on the reverse strand, counting down.
TCACATGTCAGACATTTAGACAACTGTTTTTCCCAAACACACTGTAAGTGCAACTGTTGGCAACATTTGTCTTTATGAAGACCTCTGCCTCTGTGCCGCTCGTCTGTCTACACAGTGTAACACTGAAGCAGTAATATATGTGCACTCGTTCTTGATCCAATCAACCCAACAGTCTTACGACATCCTCAACTATCCTTGACATGTGCTAACCGTTCTCAAACTGTCACTACACCCACACACTAGAACCGAAAATCCATCACAACATTTCGACTGTCATGGGAGAGCCACCAGCAGATGCTCAACGTCTGGCACATATTTGGCCCTCCAGCCCCCACTTTACCCTGGTCCCCTTCCCTCTGTTCTCATCTGCTCCTGATGCAGAGGCTCGCAGGCATGCAGGGAATGTTATTGTAATGTAGAGTGATTCATCCAACACTGTAAATATTGACAGTGCCGGTGGTGGCTGCTGCTCCAGGCTCTTCATTCCCGGAGCTACAAGTTTAAAAAAGGCAACCTCCCCATATGTCTTATTTCTGACAAAGTCACATTGATGAAATAACTTAATAAATCAGCATAAAGCCTAGAGCGTTCTTCCAATAAACCCTCAATCCTTGTTTCACAAGTACAAATAAACAGTTGAGCAACTAAGATACTACCTTGTTGACTAACTTTACAACTCGCATAAATCACCACTAAATTGATCATGTGAGCAGCCAGTTAGTGTGCCAGTAAATAAACAATCTTAAGTGTATCAAAGACAAAGGAGAGTGAGTGTTGTTAAGATGTAAACTGTAACAGTAATAGGATCGCAAATACCCCACAGGTTTGTAAGACAATGGAGTGAGGATCTGCACATGGTGGTCAGATTACTTTTTACGGCCTATTTTGAACAATCTGGACGACTTTTTAGGCAGTTTTGAAGAAATGCTTTTTGGTAAACGTCTTTCAGAAAATGCAATGTATATATTTTATTTATACCACTTTAAATACAATGTAAACATTCAGAAGAAACACCTTGCCTTCAAAAGTACTCTTTTATACATTCTTGAAGGACAGGTATGCTCTTCCAAGTAGTTGCAGACTGCTCACATCTTTCTGTTTCTTCATGCTAATTTCAGACAAATCCAGTGATGTTCAGATCTAGTTTGTGGAGCTAAACCAGATAGAGCTACATCCAGAACTACACCAAAAATAAATAATTGCATTTTGTGAAATAATATATCACATCAGGATCATAATTACTAGTTTGGTTGATATTCTAATAACTTGGTAGGCTATGTTTTAAATGAGGAAACTGAGAAATTATTATAGAAAGTTGCCTGTTGACACTGATGTCTAGTGGGTTTTCCTACTTTGGCTGTTTCTAAACATGTAAAGTAAATCAATTTTCCAAATATAAGTATGTATAGGTCAATAGCCGATACCAATGTTGAGCGGATATATCGGTGCATCACTGATACTTTACTGCATTCTTTAAAACTAGCCTAAACATTTGCAGTATGCATTTTATTTACAGTACCTGGCAATATAGCTAACTAAAGTATGATTATATGTTTCTTTCTTATAGATTTGCTATTGACTAAACACAGCAATTTGGATTGTATATTATCAAGGCACAGGCAGCTTGCAGCGAGCACAGACTGAGCAGGGTGAGATAAAAGCAAATAAAAGAGGCAAAGGGCTTAGGGTTAAGTGGCAATAATGATGCAGGATAGGACATTAAAGTTCAACTACCTTACATCAAAGTCTTTCTAGGAGCCTTGTTCATGTCAACAGGACACGCAGGAGATGGACGCAACATTGGAAACACAGCGAGGTGCAGGGCGGGGGGGTTCAAAAGTGGAGGAGTAAAAAGGAAGCAGTACACGATGGTGAACAAAGGCTGGAGGGAAGAGAGGGAGGAGGCTGTGGAGGGTTAAGGAGAAGTGGGTCGTAGGTGAGAGGTTGGGGTATTTGGGCAGAGGGGGGTCCCCACTCAAGAGGCTCCTCTCTGCTGTTTGTGGAAGTTCACTCATCCAGGCTAGAGTTTCACTGTGTTTTTTCCAAATGAACCACAACCCGACTTCACCCAGGAGAGTTGAACTTTGGAGAGCACAATTTCAATGTTTGTAATCTCATGGTGGAGGAGTGACATCTTATATAAAACGCACATCAACACATTAGGATCAGTAATACTGCGTACTCTGCGTAGGTCATTGACATGCATCTATTGGAAGGTACATCTAAATAGTCGGTCACGGATGCAAAAGAATACAAGTTTACAGGGATCAGCAAATTTCAGAGATTCAAGTCAAGTGAGCAACCTGCTGACATACAGCTACATTTCTCTATACATGCTAATGTACTAACTTGACACTCGAAGCAACAATTAGCATCTGAGATCTTAAACACTGATCATTTGATGATAGAGTATGACGTTATCAATAACATATACAGTACGTTTTAAAATTGCAATAAAATTCATGTCTAGATGTCAATGCAAAGGTAAGATGTGCAGACGAAGAGAGTTCCTGTGCCATAGACCATCTTTATTTCTAATACCCCCCCATCCAGCCCCCCTTCCCCTCTGCTGTTCACGCTGCTCCCTCTCTTTCGAGCAGCCCCGGCAAATTCCCTAGGGCCAGGGGCAGTCCCCTTTCAGTCTCCAGTGACACAGTAATTAGAAGTGTGGGAACTGAATCCGTCCCTCTTTCGGAGCCCTTCACCCCTCCCTTCGCTGTAGCTGGCCCTTGCCCCCCTAACCAGCTCTGGGTCCAGACCCTTTCCCTCTGAACTTCCTTTGCCACCTTCTTTTAGTGCAGTCCACCTTGGGAATACTGTACAACAAAGTGAGTGGCATCCGTGACCAATAAGAAATCTCATGAGAGGTTAGGGCTAAGCTGTGCCTTATAACAGGCAAATATGCAATTTTTAATGTGTACCCAATAATAAACTTGATGTGACAATTGCTGCAGCAAGCTAATATATTTTTGAATATATTTTTCTGCTTTAGTGAATATGTCCCATGACACAGCATTACATTGCAGAACGCTGTATCACAAATGGTTGGAAATCAAACAGGATGAATAGAGGTTGAAAATACTGTAGTTTACAATGCACCATAGAGATTGTAAATAACCAGGGCTGGGTCACATACAAATTTGGTTGTTTATAAAAAACTATCCCACAATAATGGTGCCACAAAAAAATAATTGAATACAACTGATAAAGACTATGCCAAAACATTAAAGGACTAAAATGAATGAGCCGTGAGCACACACCCTGATATGACATATGACTGCCTGGCAAATTCAATTAACTTTATCTGCTCTGAATTCGCCTCAATCCTCATGGGCCACCTGTGATGTTCATGGGAGCTATGCATCAGCGGCACTCTCAACCCCATACCCTCTGCACCCCCTCCCACCCCTGCTCTACAGCTACATAGTCCCCTATCTCCCTAAACAGAGCAACGCTGTCTCTCCCGCTCTCTGTCAAGCCCACCACTGCACCACCACCCCACCCCCCCCATTCGCTATCTCCGCGGCGATAACCATGGGAACGGCAGCACTGTGGGAACGGGCCACCAGTTGACCAAAATAGACAGGAGGAAAATGGAGGGAAAGAAAGAAAGAGTGGCGTCCCAAGGAGGGCTGCATGCGTTTGTGTAGGAGGTCCATGGGATCAAGCGGACAGACAGGTACTCAGGACTTCAGTCACCTCTGGGTTCGCAACAAAAGGGGTGGCTTTATTCATGAATGCCTACCAGGAACGCGGTTTGAGTCGGTGGGACATGCATCGTCTTCACCTTCTCACCCGAATTGATTTGTATTTATATTAACGATATATCGGCTAAACATTGCTATCGGCGACTGTTCAAACAGCAGACTGATGACGTAGATGACCTATGATAACCTGTTGCGCAAAGATAATAAGAAGCCAGTTTGCTCATCTTCATAAAACAAACAAACTAAAAATGTTTTCATTTTCTACATACTTGTATAAAGCATATAACACGGTTAGAACCACCAGAGAAAGAAAAAACAGCAGTCTAACTTTACTATATTTTATCATATAACTTTATTTCTGTGATGATTTCTTAGTTTCCTTTCTCATATAAACATGTTGGTATTAAAACCAAACCAAAGTGGTAATTGAATTAAAATAACATTTCTTTCATAGAGGTGCATCGCTACCATTAACGGTTATTTAAGATAACAAGGATGTACACACACTAGGTCCACGCCCTGTCACACCCTGTCATACCCTGTAAAGCTCCCACGCAATTTTAGGCTTTAGTATGAGAGTTTACAAAAGCACAGTGATATCATTGGAATGACTGGTATTCAGAAATGGAAAGGTGTACGCCTACCTTTATAAAGGAGATATGCCAATAAATACAATGAATGCACCTTTTGTATAGTTATTTAGTAGTTTCATATTGTTGTAGCATTACATGTTTGTGAGATTATACATTTAGCTTTTTGCTTGACCATAAGTTGTTTTTTGGTTGTATTTTGTACGTATAAGAAATACATAATTTTTCGGACGTTTGTACCATTAAGTATTTGCCAAAAGTGCTTCCGGTGTCATCTGACTTCCTACATGTCTTTGGACTATACATAACTGACATGTCAAACAAATGTTGTCATTGCGCAGCCCTGTTCTCCAGTGACTAAAAAACTAAAAGAGTTGCATGTAAACACGATCTTCCGATACATGGCATAAGTTAAATATGGGGACGGCGTTCCTATGAGAAACACTGGACACTGGCTTTCCTTGGCCTGAAAGGGGAGGAGGAGGAAGTCGGGAAAGACGCAAGTTGTGCATCATCAATTTTTTTAGCTTCTTTAGATCTGATTTTCCATTCCATTTATATTCTGTTACTTTAGAAGTCTTCCATTGATTCTTTGCTGTGCACACACCAGCTGCTTTATTAAATACAGTTCACAAACCAGTCCTGCCATTCTCATTCAATCCCTGGCCTTTTTTCTACAGAATAACTGGGTATTTTGTCTTTTTCTGACAAGTCCAGCTGATGAGCATTTTCCAAAATACTCAGAAAAGTCCATGCCAAAATAAAAGTCACAGGAATCCATTTCATCTCCATTTTGATGCACAGTTTAAACATGAGCAGTTTCGTATTTAACCAAATAAACAGAAACGCTGCCATTTATTGTTAATTAAATACGTGCTTGCAGAGGTCTATCTAAAAAGTCACCATTGAGTGTTTCTCTTTTTACCAAACAACCATGATTTCATCCACTTTACAAGGGCCATTTCTATCATGAACACAATATTTTATAATTGTTGCAAGTTGTCTGCCTGTTTCTATTTTCCCCAATATCATTGAGTCCATCTTTCCATTTTTATCTATCCATACAGCCCGTCTGGTTGCCTTTTTCCCAGGCCAAGCAGGCTGACCTCTGAAATCAGCTACCTCATGCTCCCTGGGGGTATGTGTGTGTGTGTGTGTGTGGAGGGGTATTCTGCAAATGGTCATTCCCAATCTGCACGGACTTTCACTTTAATCTGACTCAGAGTAATGAAGGAGAAGCACAGAACAAAACACAGCACTTAGATTGCGTGTGTGCCCGCTAACTCTCTGATAGCATCTCATCACGCAAACTGCAGGCTTTGGGAAGAACCGCAGCGAGACTTGAAAGTTTTCTCACATTCCCGAGCTTGACACATGCATGTACAAACAGCGAACATGAACGCAGACATCTGAAGAATGCTCACACAATGTACCAACATGACTTTCTGAACATAAGTGGTTAAAACATGGCCTTAGTGCTTACATGTTTGGAGTCAAGTTAAATATTTGACAAAACAGTGGTATGTTGGCTTCACAAACCACAGAGCTATGTGGGGGGCTACCATCTATTATCTCTGTCTCCATGAGGTTTAAATTTAATTGTTGACACAACTCATTCTGGGAAACAGTGCACACATAGGTCTGCACATACACATGGGGTGCAGAAAAACAACTCCAGCCTATAATGGATGAAGTTATTGTTGGGGCATTATGTAGGTCAGTCATTTCGAGTTTACTGCCAGTCAGTTCATTAACCACAGTCTCAAGTCTCTGGAACCAATTTTCCCGTTAACCTTTCCAAAAACCTAGCCAATGACAATGCTTATTTGCAGCTCTACATTACAAAAGTGCCATTGTGTATTACAACATTGGCTAAGTGTCCAGACTACTGAATTTTTTAGATGACTTCAGACTGGGAAATAGCCCCTGCCTAGACCTAGCAATAAAATGCATCCTAACTGAACATAAATGGTTAGTTTCAATGCCAGGTATGAACACATTCAACGGATTGAGGTGGATACAGTCATGAGAACGGCGGGAAAGTTTATTACAACAGAACTAAATTAATAAAAATGTGATACAGCTTTGCACTCTAATTAATGATGGTTTCCTAGTGAGAAAACAGTTGAACAAAAGCAAAATTATTTATACTGGTGACTGTACCTGCAGCGTAATAATATGTTTTGTCTAACTGGCTCAATGTCAAGGTGTTTGCTCCCACAAAAACAATGATGTAACCCTCAAATTCTTGGCCTGAACCTACAGTTAATTTACTGGCGCTCTCCAACCTCATGAACCAGAAGGTAATGTTGGTCTGTTGCCAGAATTAACTCCTTACTGTTGAGCAAGCCATCTCAATTGTGCAAATAAAACAAAAAAACATACTATCGTACATTTCCACATTTATTGCACGTTGACAGGAAATTTGTCACTATCTTCAATGTGAGCAGTGTGTGGTGTGAACTTAGTTGTGTTCTGTGTTGCACTGCAGAGTGTGGGAGAATGATCCATGATTTACTGAGCTACAAAAACCGAAGATCACATTTCACCATCGCAAGGGAAACCATTATACCATGACCACTGACACAAAGACAGCCATAGCAGCACAATCTGTGATATGAAAACACAAATGTGAGGGCTAGTTCTCACAACATTTTTCTAAAGTTACCTTCTAGATTTCCATTGCAGCAACGGGGGAAAACTTGCTCATTGGGAAGCTTTGGTATATATTGTATATTGTAGAACAAACGTAGATGAAACCGTTTTGTCTTTTCTAAGAGTCCAATTAATCTTTGACCTATTTTAAATATAATTGCATTCAGTCAATGTGTCGTTCACTATTGAGACTAATGGCATGTATTGCCATAAAAATATTTTCTGTGTGGCACTATTGTCATTAGTTGACCTATGCTTTGCTATTTTACTGCAAAGAATTTTAAGTCTCATAGGAGCCTATTTAGAGGCAGAGGGCAATCACTCACATGCAGTCTGGCCATGCAGCTACTGTGCTCTGCAAAACATGAGAAACTTCCTCTTTCTGTGTGCACAGTGGAGAGGAAGACATCAGTAAGAAGTCCCCTCTCCCTTTGCGGCAGGCGAAAGTAGACCCTCTCAAGTGCCTCTCGGCTTCCCCACCTCCCCCATGAGCCAATAATGCACTGAGAGCCAGCCACACATACACACAGTGCGGTTTCTTCTCTGGAGGGGAACATAAACAGGCCTGTCTGTCTGCGAGCACACAGCTAGTTCTCATGACATCACCACCCAGCAGGAATGCAGCGCTCTGCCCCATCAAAACCTCGTCCAGCGGCCTGAACTCACACACATATCAGGGCAAAACACACGCTGAGTGATTTATGCACATGCACATTTTATAGCAAAAGTCATCAGAAGAACAATAAAAAAGCATTTATAACTACTATCAGGTGCTAAGAGTCGGCATTTATACATTCACGGTTTAGTCAAATGTGTGCATGTTTGTGGACTACTTCACTTCACTGCAGGTAAAAGCCCCTTTCCGGTTGACATTTAACATGATAAACCACAACAGCAGAGACGTAGTTGCACGGCTCAATAATATGTAAATTATATTTAAGTGAATATCTTACTATTTTATTTGTTTATTTTAAAATTGAGCATTGCTGGGAATATGCACATGTTGTACTTGGATGAACTTGGCAGCATTATCTAGACGTGTTTGCTCAACGATGACAAATCTGATTTAGTGCAATCCCTGTCAGACACAACACATGAATTTTCTCTAATGTCATATAGAGGCACTGATTGTGTTTCATTTCCCTTTGCTTTGCTTACTTCTTCTGCAGGCCTTATCACTTTAGGTCAGTTTTCTCCCATCATTTCTCATCCCCTCCTATCTCTTCTGCCCTGGGCCATCCAGAGTGTCAGACCACACAGATCACACGAAGAGAACCAGCTGAACTTACACAGTCAAGTTAGAGTACCTATGAGAAACTTTTGTGCATGGGTGTGGAGACATGGGAAATTACGCACTACTGCATTGTATTGGTGTTTGTCGGAAAAGCCCTATTGAAGCGCTCTGTCCAGCCTTCTCACAACTCTCTCATCCTGTTTTCATCCCTCCATCACACTCTGGATTATCGCCTTCATCTTAATCACTCAGTCTCTTCCTTCTCTAGTTTATGTCATGCCTTGCTCCATCACAACCCGTCATTGCAATTTCTATCCATCCTCTCCATTTGGCAGTGTTTCTCTCAGGCCCTTTTGGGGAAGGGAGCTGGGACAGGAAGCAGCTTGGCCCCAGACAATGGAACACATCAAAAAGCAGCACCAGCTTCACCAGCTTCACACACACATGCACACACAGAGCAAGACAAACAGGACATTCCAGCTGCCGGCTGCACCGGATTCCTCGCCTTGGCTAATCTGAAACGGAGAGTGAGACTGGGAGTGGAGCGGAGCAGGACGGCCCGGGAAGGAGAGAGCAGGGGAGAAGAGGGGAGTCAAACCGAGGTTGAAGAAGAAACTGATACTGGGATTAAGAAAGGTTAACTGGGAAGGGCAGCAGGAAGGGGAGAGTGGGAAGCTGGGATAAACATAGGTAAGACAAGAAGAAAATATAGGTTCAGCGGAAGTAATGAAACACTAGGTGCATTCAATCAGAACCTAGAGTGTTGATTTCTATTTGGAGGTTGTTCAACACAGTATGTTAAGATCACATTTCTCCTGTCTGTGGTGTCAGACAATGCAATCATTATTTGATTGATATAACAGGTTTACACGGGTTAGATCATTTACTATCTGATGTAGACATCTTAAAACCCAATATAAAAAAACACTGGCACCATTAGAGATATGATATGTGTGTGTTTAAAATAGGCAGTTACAAAAGACTGCAGGTTTAGAATCAGGTCTAAACCTGAAGCCCAAATAGAGAAACATTTCACACCAGATTGAACCCCAATAAACTTAAACATTCTCCACTTTTTAGACCCTTTACATAAACCTGAGCGCTTCTTATGAACTATACACTGTCACACACAGATGGTGATATGCATCATGTGTGCGCACATACACAGTGCAGGTGTCCTGAGGCCAAACTGAGTGTGGGAACATAGAGTAGGACTTTTTAAAAGCAGATGCTTGATGATGGATTGTAGTGTACTCCATATCTAACTATTTTATCTACATGTGCTATTGTGTCTCTCCTTAGAGGAACATCAAAGTCAGCAGACTGGAACATCTAACATAATCCTCAATGGTTACACAGAAGCTAACCATATGTCTATGTTTACCTATATAGCTTGCTAATTTTACATCAATGATGTAACTTTCAGTTCTCATAGAGTGCAGGAAATCTCTGACTAGAGCCAAAAGCCATGGTCATAAAGTACTTGCAGACTCATTCATAAACATGCACAGTGGTGTGAAACTATGACAATGGCCCTTCCTGATGGGGCTCCCCAGCAGACTGACACACAGACAGTATGACGCCTCCTAACAGAAAACTGCCATAAAATATGTACAAGCAAACTGCCATTTGTCTCTGATAAGTGTAGAGCTTCACACGTGTCCGGTTGACTTTGACCGAACCAAAGGACAATATTTCACTTTCTCAAGCGGTTGGTGTGTGCATAAGGAGATGCAAAACCGTCACCGCACACAGTGGGAAATATTTGGGATGGTTTTCCAAGGAATGTCTTGGCGTGCCGAAGGAATGCCCCCCTCCTAACCATGTCCCCCTTTCCTCTTTCTTGTTGTCACTTCTAGCTGTATCTGTAGAGCAGGGAGCGAGAGGAAAACTGCAGGATGCTATAGAACCCTTGTCATTTTGATAAATAGTTTAATATCTAGGACAGGTACTCTGCTATATATTTCAATCAAATCATTTGCAGATGTTTTATATATATATATAAAAAAATCAAATCTGTATTTTTGTTTCACAGCGTATCATGTGTGATGAAAATTACCATCTGTGGTATTTGAGCATAGTATATGTGTTTATGTACATGAGCCAGCTTCTAAAAATGTGTTTTCATCTGAAGTGGCTGACACAGTGGCTCTAAAAAAGAATCCACTGAAATGCACAAACATACACAGTGAAGGGTAACTTTAAACGTGCCTCAACCTTTTACATTCCTCTTGGTTCTCAGCCCGCGGCCTGCTTTGTAGATGAAAGCAGAGAGAACAGCTCTTTCTATTGCCTCGCCCTGCTGCAATGCTCATCTTTCTTCAATGCCACTTTTCTCAGGCATTCTTCCTTAACATTGGCTTCATTGTAAACATGTCTATTCTACATTTTGGATTTTTATCATTTAACGTTCCTCCTGCCATCACCTCTGTCTTCACTTCTGTAGCCTCACTCCCTCTCTGTTTCCTCCCCCCAACCCCCCCTCTCTCTCACCCCTCCCTCTGTGGCAGTTCCTGTTGCTCTTGTTTTCACTTCCCCAGTAGTCTGGTGCGTGGGAACCTGCGATTCTACTGCAATAGTGTCGAAGTCTAAATCTGTGTGTGCGTGCCTGTTACTCTATCTTGATGGAGACATTGACCTGTATCATGGAAGTACACAGAGGGCTTCTAACAAGTAGAGGTTATATTTAGGGTTAAATATTGCACACACTAAATCCATTGAGGCATTCAGTTGTAAAGTAATGGTCGAGGCAATGTTGGGTATGCCAATAAATATGCCCTCAAAGAGATAGTGAAACCAATTTCTGTGTATATAATATGGGCACACAAAGATTAGCTGCAGCAGCAGGTTTTCACTTCTGATCTAAAAATGTTCATATTAAAACAAAGGCAATATACTTAATAATGCTGACTAATGTTTATCCAATATAAAAATACTGAATGCTAAACCATAAACATAAATATGGAGTTAACTGTACGTGTTCAAGTTTTATTAAATCATATAAAAGATAGATATAAGATGTTGCAAAATGTTTGGCTTTGAATATGATTTTTGTTCTACCGGTCTGTGATCTGTGTGGTTTGGCACTGTCCCATTATTTTCAAACCTCCTCTTGCCAGGTTTGCATTGATTCTTTGCAATTCCACAAATGGATCTCTCTTGTGGAAAACAATTAAGGCCAGACAGTAGAAATATCCATGTTTTCCTTCATCCCAGTGCGAGTATGCAGCCCAGCACAGACCAACGCATGAGGCCCTTCTACATTTCGGTTCCCCTCTTGGGGTCTCCGTGGTGGAGACACATTCCTAAGCCTCTAAAAATCTGTGTGGCCTATTGATACACAGACACAAACATTAACCCCTTCCCTGCTCAGTCTTCACACATGTCTCCAGTTAATCTCCCGTGCTCTTGTCTTTTTATACTTCTCTTTCCTCATGGCATTCACCAGTGTGCATGAGGCAGGGCCGCCGAGACAAAGCCCGAGAAACTAACCCATCCGATGCTAATCAGAGAGCTTTACAATCAGATAACAAAGGGGTTAACTTTGCCTGGGTGGGCCAAAGAGCTGCCCCCGGGGTGAGACTCCACTATCCCCAGCTCACTCAAACACAAATCAGGTCCAGCCATCATTTGACCACTAGAAAGAAACAGCAGTCTACATAAGCTGAAAACCTACTGTTACAGTTAGCCTCCCTCTCAAAAGGAAGCTTTGTTGGGCTTATATAGTCTGAGGTGATCTATCAGTCCCACTGGTCTATGTCACTTTATTCAGCTAAACCTCTAATGGATTGTTCTACTTCTATGAAAGCTGAATAGGTACAAATAATAATACAATTGATTTATTTACTTAAATAAAGTTGTTTGAACAGACAGCAGCTTAATTTGTACTGTGGATGAGTCTAGCAAAAAATCGAATGCACCTTTACGTGCATGCCAATTCTATTGCCCATACTATTGCTCAGATATCCACTATAAGTATGCCCTGTCCAGTATAACGCTTACTTGGTCTGAAACACTCAATTCATTGTGGGTCCCATTTGTGCTTCATTTGGCAATATTATTTTAAAGAGTGTGTTTGAAAGAGTGCCAGAAATGGCCAATAAACAGTTTAAGGGTCACTACCATTTGGCCACTGGTTGTTTGGGAGTGTGTCTGACATCATTCTCATGAGACAGGACGCAGTATTGAGGTGGGTCAGAGACAAATGTACCTTGTCTGGACACATTTGGAGCCCCCCCCCCCAGTTAGAGCAGAACAGAACACCCAAGTTTTGAAACTGTCCTAGAGAGAGATCCCCCTCCTAAATACCTCCACTGCCACACACAAACACACACAGGTTTCCCTAAACAGCCACCCATGGAGACACACATAGGTCAGGCACTGTAAATTCTGCACTGATGGATGCCTAACAAACAAGTGCTCTAAGACTTCACACGTTTTACTAAGTAGGACTGGGCTGAATGCAGAGCAGCCATTAAGAGAGTATCTTAGAGCTCAGGCAAGAGTTTGTGTCATTGAGGAAATGGTACTTAGATGATAATGTGGCATTCACTACAGCCTCTATACAAGTCTGTCTCAAAGGACGGTGAGTGCAATGAGGTCATTCACATTATTTTAACTAAACCTAATGTGCATTACGTGTAGGTATCAGAATGTAAATAATAATATATCATTATCTCAATTTAAGTATATGCAACAGTATCTGTATCACCAGAAACTAACTGTACCCCAATGATAAGATTTTATATGTAAAGGAAATATGGTCAAAGTGATACCCTTAAATAATAGACAAAAAAACTACTTATTTTAACTTAAATTATCCAGATTTAGTTGTGATCGATCTCCAAATTGAGACTTGGTTGAGTCTCGTAAGAGTTGATTTAGCCCCACTTTATATCATTTCATAAACCCAAACTTTTATTGTGCTTAAAAAAAAATCTACTTTACTAACAAAAGATCAAGTTATCACAATATGTAACACAGTGCATGTTTTTCCAATATGCTGGAGCCCTAAATGCAAGTATCTCACGGTTTGACACATGACATTTTCTCAGCATTGTAAAGAGGAGGTTATCCTTTAAAAGCCTTATTGTTCTATGTTTCTCTTTTACTATATTAATATCTTCCCCTTTTCACTGCCTCTCATACAATGCACCACAGTCACCACAAGCCTGTTTCTCATAATCTAGGCATTCAAGCAACCCAGCAGTGTTTTCTAACCACAAAAAACATTGGCTGCTTATTGATGTTAGTTCTCACAAAAAAATGAACTAGTGTGGTTTCCCTCTTTCACACCAAAAGTACAATGCCCCTTCATTCTTTACTTCTTGCTTAGGTCTTTTTGCTTTTAGTTCTGGTTCTTGTTTCAATTCATTAGTAGTGACAGTAATGACCTGTGATCCTCCTTTTGTTTTAAGTTGGGCTGCTACAAACTAAGACTGCACAATATATTGCAAAATGATTCTTAATCTCTCTGTATCACACAGAATTGTATAAAAGGAGGATGTAAGTATGTTATGATTTTTAGCTGAAAAATTTGCAAAACAAGTATGGGGCCTTATGTTAACCTACAAAAAATGTATCAAAGGATAAAAAAATAACTTCAGTTTTAAATTTTTACCTGCAGTCCTGGATTAAACCTGGTTTAGCTCTAGTATATAGCCCAGGTTTAGCCTTTAGTCCAATATTCATAAATTCAAAATTGAATTTAACTTTGTGTTTGCAATACTGAACATAGTTATGACATTATTACAATACTGAACATAGTTATGACATTATTGCAATACTGAACATAGTTATGACATTATTGCATATTTCTCTAATAATGTGATGGACAACCACAAATTACCCCATCTGTACAAAAAGTAATGTTCATATACAATAAGTACCTGACAGCGGCTGAAAATGTCACTGGGAGTGGGGTGGACATTGAAGTGACGGAGGACTCGAACGGCCTGGTCTCTAGCCTTCTCTGAACAGTCCAGTAAGAGACAGCGGCCCTCGCCTACCTGGGACCGCAACTACACAGGACGAAAGCATTATATACAATACAGGTAGTGGGAACAGAGAATGGTTTGTGTAAATATATTGGTAAATATTAATGACTTACACTTTGGTAGGGTTGTCCACATGTGAGTATCACACGGCCTTCGATATGTGCTAACTAACACAGAGCCATGATGAAAACAAAACAAACAAAAATTAATTACAACTTTTTATAATGTTTTACAGCTGCACTGGACCCTTTACTGCATATATTGTGTTCACAGTGGGTAAGCTGTGGTTTTTAACTAGTCCAATTGTAGCATCCAGTTGTATCCTTTACAATTTTGTGACTGAACAACCTTTCTCTAAATGATTAGAAATGCAAGTAAAACCTTTTGGGGTTCAAGGTTTAAATGAGCTGAACTATATAAGATGAGAATTTACTTTTTATTATCCACAGCGCTTCACTTTTTCCACATTTTGTTACATTACAGCCTTATTCCAAAATGGAATAAAATAATTTTTGTCCTCAAAATTCTACACACAATTCCCCATAATGACAACATGAATTTATTTTATTTTTTTTCGATTTTTGAAAATTTATAAAAAAAAAAAAAAAAACACATAAGTATTCACAGCCTTTGCCATGAAGCTCAAAATTGAGCTCAGGTGCATCCTGTTTCCACTGATCCTTGAGATGTTCCTACAGCTTAAGTGGAGTACACCTGTGGTAAATTCAGTTGATTGGACATGATTTGGAAAGGCACACACCTGTCAGAGCACAAACCAAGTATGAAGTCAAAGGAATTGTCTGTAGACCTCTGAGACAAGATTGTCTCGAGCCACAACTCTGGGAAGGGCACAGAAAAATATCTGCTGCCTTGAAGGTCCCAATGAGCACAGTGGCCTCTATCATCCGCAAATGGAAGTTCAGAACCACCAGGACTCTTCCTAGAGCTGGCCGGCTATCTAAACTGAGCGATTGGAGGAGCAATCCACCAATCAGGCCTGTATGGTAGAGTGGCCAGACGGAAGCCATGAGAAACAAAATTCTCTGGTCTGATAGACAAAGGCTGAACACATTGGCATGAATGCCAGGCATCATGTTTGGAGGAAATCAGGCACCACTCATCACCAGGCCAATACCATCCCTACAGTGAAATATGGTAGTGGCAGCATCATGCTGTGAGGATGTTTTTCAGCGGCAGGAATAAAGTCAGGATAAAGGGAAAGATGAACGCAGCAATGTACAGAGACATCCTGGATGAAAACCTGCTCCAGAGCACTCTTGACCTCAGACTGGGGCAACGGTTCATCTTTCAACCCTAAGCACACAGTCAGACAAGATATCAAAGTAGCTTCAGGACATCTCCGTGAATGTCCTTGAGTGGCCCAGCCAGAGCCCAGACTTGAATCCGATTGAACATCTCTGGAGAGATCTGAAAATGGCTGTACACCAACGCTTCCCTTCCAACCTGGAGCTTGAGAGGTGCTGCAAAGAGGAATGGGTGAAACTGCCAAAGATATGTGTGCCAAGCTTGTGGCATCATATTAAAAGGAGTGTAAAGCTGTAATTGCTGCCAAAGGTGCATCAACAAAGTATGCTGTGATTTCTTAATATATACTATACTACACTGTATATACTAAAACTAAGCATAAAGTATTGCTAGGTCATCAAAACCCGTATCATGCTTGTTGTTCAATGCACCCACAATGTATAGAGTGTTCAGTGGTCCTGTCCCAAAGGTAAATACACTTTTTCTGCTTCAGACATCCAGAGTAGTGATGCCCAGGTCAGGATTTTTCCAACCCATGGGTCGACCTGCGCATCACTAATCCAGAATCTCCAGCTCTTCATTTAGAACTCAAGGACATTACACAAATTCCCCAACAGTGCTCATAAAATGATACTATAGAAATATACTTTTCCCCCCATTGTATTCACTTTTAACTGTTAACTGACCTCTGCTGCTTTCTTGTGGTCGTCAGTGTTCTCTAACATGACCACGTCCACTCCTAAGCAGCGCAGGTACCTGCCGAGCCCCTGCAGCATGTTGTCACACACCACCTTCAGCTGCTGAGGAGGTACAGGGGGGAGGTCTTCAGCAGACAGCTCACTGCACAGGAGGCCTTTCTCTGTGTCAGGACTTGGGGAGCTGACCCTTTGAGCCCCATGACATTCCTAAATGGAGAGAGACAATAATGCGATACTTAACTGAGCCCCACAGGGGGATTTTCTTTTCACTTGCACCAGAGTGAAGGGAGGTCAAAGCACAGGGGGACCTATACAACATCATCCCCGAAGCTAAAAGGCACTGAAGAGTGGTGGTCAAACACATATCAGGTCTTCATTTCAAGCACAAAGCTTCTAGCTTATCACAAATCTAAAGAGTAGATATTGCATTACATTCAGTTAAATGGAAAATTACAGCATATTTGTAATACTGGATGGAATGTTTGCACGGTTAAAATGTCTAGAAAAGATTATGTGTGTGTGTGTGTGTATATATATATATATATATATATATATACACAGTACAGACCAAAAGTTTGGACACACCTCATTCATTCAATGAGTTTTCTTTATTTTCATGAAAAGGCAAGAAATCCCACTTATTAACC
>JAVQKC010205480.1:0-34632 GCA_036025475.1 Philypnodon macrostomus | reverse complement strand
CAGTGAAAAATAGCAAGCAAGCTCAGCTGAAAGTAGAGCAGCCATGATAAATGCTACAAGACAGAGCAACAGCTAATTTGGATAGCAAAAGTTCTTTCTTTCCAGAAGGCAGAAACTATACGTCTTTTATATCTGATCATAAAGACACATGGGTGCACCTGGGTCCACACACAGGCCCTTCTTCAAACTAAAAATAGAAACAGAAACAAATGCATCAAAAGGACATGGCAATAATGGGGATTCTATTGTACCTTACTGTGAAAAGTGTACCATAACCATACCATAATATTATTTATACCGGTAATGTAATTTTGTCCATTATAACAAAATTGATTTGGCTGGTAAAGTAAATTGAGATGAAGCAGGCTACGAATACAGTATGGAAAACTGTACAAAATAGTAAAGTAATTATTACCATGTGGTAGCGGGTTTCTAGTGATTTAAAGTGTGGTTTAATGGGCTACATTGAGACAGAGCAGAGGAACCAGGCTTACAGGGACTTTGTGCCATTACATCCTCACCTTACAGAGATGGAATGATTTGAAGCCTCAGGTTCATAGAGTAACAGAGAAAACCATTATGATAATGATACTAGGCATGAAAGAATATTTCACACAGCACGAGATGGATTATTAGAGCAAAGTCATGCTCAACTGAATGAAGGACAGAGTATAACATCAGAATATAGGCTTTTTCATAGAAAGACCTGAGAGTTACCAGGTAAAAGTTAAATGAGTTTCTGTCCAAAAATATTTTAACAAGTGCTTTAGTAGTTTACATGTCAAAATAATTATCATTCCTGCTCACTGCTGTTATGTCCTTGGGCAAGATACTTAAGCCAGCTTGCAAACGTATGGAGTAAGCCACAAACATGGTATGACTGCCACATCTTGGTGAGCCAGCCCAAGGGCAGCTGTGGCCAGAGAGGTAGCTTACCACCACCAGTGTGTGACTGTGGAGTGAACAAATATTGGACTCAGTTTATTTGAAATCCTCATATGTCCCAGCCTCTCTGAAGCATACATTTACATTTCTTAAACTTTGCTGTTTTGAAGGTTAAATGCTAATATTTAGTTGTTTTTTGTTAGGTGAAAACGTACATAATGATAATGCCCTCTTAAAGATAGACATGTTAATGCTGAAAAATAGACCAACTGTCAAAACATAATGCACACCACAGTGACACACCGCAGTCAGTTCCCCATTTCACAACAATAACAGACTAAGCAAATATTGACACACCATTTCCTTGACATTACAAATGTGATTATATTTGCTGTTTGCCCTGGGAGATGGCAGTTTATATTCAATGAGGTGTGCCCCTGTGTGTTTGTGTGTGCACTTGTGCAAATTCAGGTGAAAAGCCTCTAGAAGACACATCGTTTTAGGCTATGCAGAAAAACACAATAGCAGGTGGAGCAAAACAGTGCATTTTGTATTCCCTAAACTGAAGAAGAACAATGCTTTAGCCAGTTTTGAATATGAACTTTAGTATAAAATAAACGACATCGGCATTAAAATATACACATTTCAATCTAGAAGCAAAAGGATTGTGAGCAGCTGTATGAATCCTGGATCCATATGTTGATTCAGATCCACTCATGAGTCTCTTCTTGCACACTATGTATTTTGTCATAAATCAGAAATAAACTGTACTTTACTGTATACTGAAATACATGTATTTTAATAATGTACAAATGTTTTGTGTCAACCCCTTTCTCTACATCTGCTGTACTCGCCACACAGGACCAGTGGAAATCCAGAACTGACAAAATTTTATGTGATACTTGAGGTGGGCCCCACCGATGGCGATGGAACTGCTTGGTCTTGAAACTCAGCTATCTTTGACACAGACTTACCCTAGTGTTAAATATATGATGAAAAGAAGGCCGAGCGTATAACTGAACATGGAGTAGTTTATTTGCAAAGCATTAGTGGTCTGTAAAATAGTGAAAATCTATGCACCTTTAAATGTGACATTTCTCAATTGTGTTTTAAATACGCTGCTTTCTAACCAAGCCATTTTTCCAACGATTTTACCAAAATTATGACAGAGGGTAGAAAGAGCTACAGTATATAAAAAAGAAGGAATCAATGTATTGACCATTGTGACAAACCAACCAGTTGTCAGTTGCCAGTCAGTTGTGTCAGAATAAATGCTTTGGACAGCATATTTTTACTATGCAATGAATTTCAATATATTAAAAAATAGACAAAACATCATATACCGGTACATACAGACTCTCAGACTAAGCTGTCTCTATACTTCCACTCACAGGTAGCCACTAACCAGCTGTTTCATATCAACAGGGGGTCTCATATAACCATACAGACACAAGAGTACAGGGCATGACCGCTTTCTATTCCAGCGGGTGGTCAGTGAGTAACAGGGGGCTATCATCCCAAACAACACAAAAAGACAAAGAGACAGCACCAAAGAAGGCCTTGATAAGACATGCTTGTCCTTGAATGCCAACCTCATTCTTTTTCCATCCACAAGTCTTCCATGCACAGTCTCCTCACACATCAAGTAAAACGTTACATTAATTACATGTCTTTCAAGCTTTCATTTCTCTCTCCATTAGAGAAATTGCATTTGTTTTCCCAGTTGATTCAAAATGACAAGAAAAACAAAGGAGAGCGGACAAATGAAGTGAAAAACACCACAAAGTCGTCTTGGAGTTGATGCAGACAAGCTAATTATTCAGAAACAAAGAATGTGACGATGAGATGCCAGATGTCAAATCATATTGCCACGGCTGTTTAAGTTTAAGTCATTGGGGCTGACACTACACTTTAATAAGAGGGACGCAAATGGGGAAGATGACCTTAATTCATCAAAAAGACAATATTACAACCAATGTTAGGAAAACGTGGACAGTTTGACTTCAGAGCAGTTTGTGCTGAAATGTTACAATTATTTAACTCAATTAGCAATGTGCTGACCCTAATTAGAAGTGGAAGCTCCAATTCATCGGTCACTCCTCTGTATATCAAATGCAGCGGCACTGGTAAAGGAAATTATGCAGAGATCTGTGTGGGAACCCAGCACAAGATATTCTTCATATATTCACCGTGCAAACCCAATAAAGAATCCAAAAAAATACATTCCCTGAACTTATGAACGACTAACTAACAGAACTATTAACAGAATTATTACCAAAAAGAATTTAAAAAATCCTCTTTGTTGCATAGTCACAACTTTTTTTAGATTTGCATTCATTTTTTACATTTAAAAAAAAATTCTAAAGAGAAAACTTCAATGTCATCTCATAGGGAAATGTGACCTTTTGAATTGTTCACATTTTTATTTTTCATTAGGCTACTACTGCCGTCAGGAGGCTTACATTCAAAGTGCAAAGCTGAAGAAGATGAGAGGTGAATCTTGGCGAGCTGTTTCATAATCCCTGCTCTCTCCAACACCGTGCTTTTAGCCCTGCTCCTGCCACAACCTATTACTCACATCCCCTCTATAATACTGCCATTATATCCTTGCAAGGTATTCCCAATCCCCACAGAATGCAGCCAGTATTCCCGGGATAACAGAGGGATGACTGGCCCGCTCGGCTCCACGGAGAATATAGAATGGGACTTGTACTCAAGGGAGAACTACAAAAAGGCAGAGTATAATAACGTCTTGCTGCAGTTTTGTTCAATGCATAAAGAATGTAAAAACATGGCTATTACAACTTTCTTACTGCCTACAGGTGATGGGCTATTGGTTTGTTTAATACTCGAAGTTTATAAGCCCCTGTATAGCTGCTGCAGTAATATCAACCAGCTTCATGAGTCACTTTTATTTCAGCTTACAGAATAGATTGCCCATATTATTATTACTATTGTTTTTTACTATAAAAAAGGGCCTACAATTCTTACGACTACCTTTTACTGCAGTTTCCCTATGATCAAATTTGCCCAGATGATTATTTAATAAAAAGATGATAGCATTGAGGCAAGTCAACACACTTCGTCCAGTGTCTCCCCATCAACACAATACAATAAATGAGTCTAGTTTCCCCCCCAATAGTCTAAAAACAAGCTATCAAATAAAAACTATATGCTGAAAGGTTCAATAGAGAAAATAAGTGCCATATCTACTAAATCTGATATATACGGTTATTTTTTTGGTTTTATTTGACAAAACAGTAAATTGACAGGAAATCAGAGAGATGAGTGGGGAGTGACAAACTGCCATGAGCCAGAGTCAAACTCACAACGCCGGAATGGGCATTGTAACCTCTGTAAATGAGCCGCCTGCTCTACCAAACGAGCTAAACCTTGGCCCTTCTACTCTATATATATACTGCATACATACAGGATTTAAATCAATGGGAAGCACTGGAATATCTACATTCCCTTTCTGTTGATTAATACTTTGATTTAAGCATTTATCAGTTTCTTTCTTTGTGCCTGCGAGCCACTATTGCCACAGAGCCAGTTCCAGTATGCCTCTTCCTCTGTGCGTTCTTTTTACACACAGATTCTCCACCGGTTCCCTCTCATCTTTTTAAGTCGTCTTCTGTCTCGATATGCATGTTCTGTGCCACACACGTTCTCGTAAGGCAGAGGAACGGCTCAAAATGCTGTCTGTCACTCACAAAAGCACACAGGGGAATGACAGCTGCCGCGATGTCAAGTCTCGCCAACACAGCTTCTCTCCAACACCACCTCTGTGACGAGAGTGAGAGGAGATGGTCTGCACTCGATGGCTGTGCAAGCGTTCATCTGACTGGATATATACTGTACGTGAAAGGAGGAGCCGCGGGCAACATTGGGTAATTTCATTGGTCGTAGAATCGCGGGGTGTATTACTGCGTAGCAAGTAAGCAGCCAATGAGCGGCACCGAAAAGCACCCGGTTTTATGAATGAAATGGCATATATGTGAGGTACACACTTAGACGGAGGTTACTACAAAGTGATGTAACATAATCGAACTACCGCAGTTAAATAAAAAATGAAAACTTCAAAATGCATCATGTGTAAATGTCTTCTATGGCATCAATAAAATACAGTAAATAATAATCCAAATCCATTATATTAGAAAATAACCCACTAAACATAAAACATAAGTCTTTCAGAGGTGTGGCATACAAAAATGAACCATGTTGTGCCAGGAAGTGAGAGTCCTATTTGGCTGACAGTGTGGTGCAGGGAGTAATTTTGCCTAACCGGTATGTAAAATCCTAACCGAAGTCCAATGTGTGCGGCTGGCTGACAGGGAGAAGATTGGGAGGGTAGCAAAGCAGCCAAAAACGATCAAAATATCCTGGTGAGACTTTCCATGAAGGCTGTGCATGTGTGTATACAAGCACCTCTCTCTATGAAGTCACTATTTGGCACACAGCATTACAGCCCAAATCTAGTTTATGCTTTAGAAATGTAGTGCCGTGAGTAAACAGTGCCCTCTATGTTTGAATAAAGGGACAGCAAAACAAAATGGGAAAATGTGGAATAAAATTTACTTTTCAAGAGTTTAAAATTAATGTGGCAAAATGATCCTACAAAAAGGGATGTTTTGGCAACCAATGACCAACCTAATATAACCTGATATATCCTGATATAACCTGATATATCCTGATATATCCTGAGAAAATGCTGCAAAATGCTATTTTCAATGTTCTTTTTGCATAAATACCTGCTTGGCATGACTTTCTGAAGTCATAAATTATTTTGTTAAAAGATCAGACTCTACAAAGTGTGAATGAGATTTTCACCCACACTTTCTAAAAGATGACCTCATCTTTGAATTACTGTAGACGTCTTACAATAAGTCAACACTGCCACTTAATGGTGGAAATAAGAAGTGTTACTACGTCTCCAACAAGGTGATGTCATGTTTTTGAAGGGATAATGTGTTCACAGATGGGGTAAAGAGTTCACGACATGCATGCAAATATGTATGTCGCAGACCAAGAAAGCCCTGTACAATGCACTGCAGAAAGGTGAAGCCATGTCTCCGTCAACACTATTTCAATAATATAAACATTATTTCCCACACAATAACGATTGAGACTTAGCTCATACACAATGATACGGCTCAACTTGCTCAAAGCCCCTAAACTGCCCAGCTCCCATCATTGCAGGCTGCTCCACTGCTTTACCCATAAAGCCACAATTTCATGCCATTCAAAAACCAAGGGCTACCTTTTATACTATCATTTACAACAATCACTGCTGTCCTGAGTCCAATCTTCACAGATTTTGTCCATGACAGGCAATTTATTTTTCTCACAATCTCAGTGTAAAACACAGAGTTGAAATAAAAAACATCGGAGAAGTTTGATCTGAAAAGGGTTGAACAAAACAGCTTAAACTTGCACGTATCCACTAACAATGATAGTATTATGGTATTTATGTTAATCAACAATATAAATGTGAATTACCGCATTGTATCATAGTATTGGATGATACTGCATGGTATCATAGTATTGGATGATACGATGCTGCATTGTATTATAGTATTGGATGATACTGCATTGTATCATAGTATTGGATGATACGATACTGCATTGTATCATAGTATTGGATGATACTGCATTGTAAAGTATCAAAAAAGTCTCACTGACCATTATAATACATTTGATGTTAGGTTTAATAATTGCCAATAGACTGCATACAGAGGAAATGTCTTCACAAACAGGCGTATTCTAGAGTAGAGAAAGTATTCTACCACTATAACCCATGTAATAACACAGCTGTGTACCAAAAGGTACCACATATCTTATGGTTATACTGCCATCTTGTGGAAAAAAGGAACATTACATATTTATTTTTTTAAAGATGTTTGGGGTAGGTCAGGGGTATGCAACCTTTGGATTCAAAGAACCATTTATTGCCAGATGTGACTTACTCTTTATATATTTCATATCTCTTTGATTATATTCAATTTCAAGGGCGGAGTTTACCAATGTATAGTAAACTTTTCAGATACGCATGCATGCACACAGCCTGTAATTAACAAGGAAGTCACATTTGTAAAGTTTGTATACAACACAGCCAACAAAACACACGCTAATGCTCCTATATGGCTTGTGATGATTGACAGTGAGCAAGGGACCAGACCCCACTTTTGAAAAAGGATACTAAATGTGCACATGTGAAGAGCCGCAACCAATTTCATGGCACAAAAGATGCAAAGACTGTTAAGATATACTCTACAACAGGGGTCACCAACACGGTGCCCACGGGCACCACGTCGCCCCCAAGGACCACATGAGTCGCCCGCAGGCCTGTTCCAAAAATAGACCTCATCTGCAAATAAACTTTTATTTTATTCTGTTGCTATTCTTTTTTAATCACATCGCATTTAAAAAAATATATACATCATTTTTACCATTGTGAAAGAAACCTGTGTGTGTCTTATTTGCGTAGCGACTGTGGTGATGGCAAAGCGGCACAATGTGGAGAGACATTTTACTACGACTCACAAACACGATCACGCTAACTACCCACTGGGAAGCGCACTACGGGCAGAAAAAGCCCTTGAGCTAAAGACAGCTTTGGGAAAGCGACAAAAGTCACAAAAAGCAACCGAAGCCTCATTTAGAGCTACTCATTTTCTGATCAAGAAGAAGAAGACATTTTCAGACAGAGAAGTTGTCAAAGAAGCAATGATGATAATTGCTAACACTGTATTTAAAGATTAGAAATATGGAACCGATGTAATCGCCACTCTCTCCGACGTCCACCTGCGGCATCTACGTTGGCTGGACGGGTTTCAGCTTTGTTCACTAACTTGGTTGACCAGCTGGGCCGGGATCTGGCGAGGTGCAGGTGGTTGAGCCTCCAGTGCGATGAGTCCGTGGACAGCAGCAGTACTTGACATTATTAATAATGTATAACTAAAGGCAAAACTAAGCATTTATTTTTTTTTATTTCAGAAGAGTGTATCAACCTGGTAGCCCTTTGTATGACTCGGTACCCATGAAGTAGCTAGTGACCCCTGCTCTGCAACCTACTGAATGTGCAGCCAACTATAAGACCAGCGGCCAGGGCCAAAGGTAGATGGACTCATTTCAGTGGAGTCTGAACCAAAAATCCATGTAAAAAATATTTTGGGGAGCAACTTTTATAACATACAAGTACACACAACTTTTAAATAAATTAGCTTTTTTAGTTTTTGCTTAACCAAATGACAGATGTTACCATTGGTTGCCCATGTCTGATCTAGGTCTATGATTAACCTTCAGGTCATAATACAAATTTTGCTCAGTGCCACTGACTGTCATTTCACATTTAGTATTACAGTAATGCCAACCCTTGCATGTTTCAGAATATTTCATAGCTTTAGAAAACTATACTCTGAAATTGTAATAATGACCATTGCACATATTAAAATGAGATATTATGAAAGAGACTTTGATTTACCAGTCATCTTGTACCCGCTTGCAGCTAGCTGTCCTGCCATATACTCTCCATCCGAGTTGTTATGGCTGCAGCCCCATGTTTTCATCCATATCTTTTGAGTGCCAGGGATTAAACTTGAAATCAAAGAAAACATATATATTTTTGAGAACATTATAAAGTTGATTCAAACCACATTGTTAACCAAACCATGTAATCCTGATACAATAAGATTATTATTATTATAAAAGGTAGACATACTGTAACATGCTTATTCTATGAAATTGCATAGAGGTCTAGAAGTCATTGGGCATTACATTAGATTAAATGGTGACAAACCTGTCTGCTTGAATCTCTTCATTGGTAAATTGCTCTCTCTTTTTCCTGGACCTTGGTATGATGCTCTTCCGCGCTGACTGCCTCTCATGTGGTGTTGGATCATTAGAGGACACCATATCCTCAATGTCGTCAATTAAAGAGTCACAGGCCGAGGGCATGGTGTATCCTGTAATAGAATAAAACTCTTAACAATAATACCGATAAACCTGATTTGTGTTGTCATGTAAGTACTAACTAATAACACTGCACCGGTTCCCTGTACACACTCGCACCTACATTGATTGCGCCCATGGAAGAATGTTGGATGCCGTATACAGCTCAAAATGTTGCTAATCAGACTTAGGCATTGATCCACATTCAATAAACAGCATTATGGTTTAAAACGGGTCTTCTGTCGCGCATTTTAACCAGAAGAATGTGAAAGGCTGCAGTGACGTTAAACCCTGCTGTCACTGAGTGTTAATGTAACAAACATCATTACAGACTGAAGCATAATCTATTGGCATGTTTTAGCCGATGTTGTTATAACTGCAGCTATCACCGTTACGTTTACCAAGATACAAAACGAGTCTATTAACTCTGGGAGATATGCTAACAGCTTAGCCCCCCTGGCTATCTAGCATCCTACACGTGTTTACGTGTGCAATTTGGACTTGACAAGTTAATCAAAACATGTCAAAGCCTTACCTAGATTTGTTGCGTTGCGTTACTAAAGAATCAAATAAACAGAAGAAATTGGAAGAAATAACCAGAACGCTTGGCTACGACACGACTGATCACAACAGCGCCATGCTTACGTCTAGCTACAGCAGGCCACGAGGGCCAATTTTCATGGTTTGCGTTTTCTGCGTTTTAACAATCTATTCTTAATACAATTTTGTTTGGTAAAATGTAATAAGATAAATATATTTTATAAGATATTACTGTTTGATTAATAACCAGGCCTTGCTTAATAACAATACTCAGTCATCAATGAGTATTTAAAAGGATTTTCAAACCGATTTAATGTGTACAATCTTTATTCGAATGTTCAATTACAAACAGTACAAAAAAAAAAAACATGGGTCTTAGTCCGTCCCTTCTCCAAAAGGAGTTCAAATACATCATTAAACAGATGTTAACATTTTTAACTGAAAAATAACACAATTTACCTTATACACTGAAACACACATTACCTCGCCTGTAGTTTAATCTGCAGTAATACAAATGTTTGGATGTACATAGCAATACATGTCACAACCATTCCTATCAATGTGTTAACTTTGCAGATAAGCATTTACAATGTATGCCAGGGTATTTGGTAACAGCTTCAAAATGATCATAGGGAAATAGCCAGAGGGTTGCTGTTATAACTAGGTACAGGTAAATTGAACCTCACATTCATGATAAACCTGAACTTCTCAATCATACCAGAAATGTAGATCAGAACAGGAGCTGCATCTACTGCCACTTATATTAAATTCAGTGGCAATGGCCTCAACATTTGCACTGCATAAAACAATAACATTGTATTATAAACCATTGGAAAGGTAGAATCTCTCCAAGAATTATCATAACACAAAAGATAAAATATTATGACCAGATTCTGGTCGGTCAAAACAAAGTTTCAAGGAAATGGTCTTACAAAATAGTATTTATGGTTAGTTAAACAAGGAATTAACTTGATTTTTCATAAATACAGAAAATTGGTATAAATATGCCTATAGTAAAAATATTTTTTTTAACAGGTCATCACAATGTTTTTTTTTTTTCAAATGGTTAACAGTGGTATGTGATCGGCTAGTTTGACAGTTCGCCAATCGAAGTGGACTACAGAAAAATGCAAGAAATGCTTAACATTTGGTGGCACAAGTAAAATGAAGAATATCATTGATAGAGACTTACTGGCCACCAGAGACTGTTAGGATAACCAATTAAAACATCATTTTAGTGAAAATAAATCTTACACAATAACTAGATTTTGAACTTGGGAAAATGCTGACATTTTGAGACATTCCAGACATGACAAAATATACAATACTTGTTAGGGGTTTACTTAAAAATGCAAAGCAACTAACATCATAGCTAAATCATAATGGTGACCAGAAATTCACAACTTCATACACACTAAACAATTACCTCTATGCCTAATACTTAGTCAAACATTAAGTTGGAGGTAGCCTACAGTACCTTGTGCACTGACAAAAAACACTGTACATTTATACATAGCGGGCCAACACACGCAAGCGTAATCTTTTCTCACATGCTTTACACACAAGTCGATCATACAGGAAAGGGTTCGGTTCGATCCAGCAGCATTTTCACCCACAGGTGCAGGTTTATAGGCATCAAGATGCTCAACTACGCTTATGGTGATGCAGTGAAAGCAGAGAAATGCACTAGAGTAATCACCTGATTATTGAATATACATCATGTTTCTTATGCTTTGCTAATTTAAATGCATTTTCTAATGTTTTGTGCCGTGCGAAATTGTCTACGTCTCATTTAACAGTTTTGCAGATTAAAAACTATGCATTGTCATAAATAGAAAGAATGCAAGCACATCATGTGCCCCATTTTATTTCTCCTACAGTGGGTCAGGCGCATCAGTCTTAAAAACCAGTGTAATTCACAGCACAGGCAAGAGTGACAACTATTGTGTCTATGGCAGTTTCAAATCAAATAAAGAGGGTCGAATACACATGTTTAATTATAATTAATGACAAATATCACTCGCTCCGCCACAGAACGACCTACACAGGAATTACAGTCTTTGTCAATGATTCGTTTACACTGCATCCGCAGAGCAGCGCCATCCACATAAACTACACTCAATCTACACAGGTCTCACAGCAGGTGACTATAGACTCCGCAAATGTTTCTAAATAGATTGTATTGGGATTTTATTTTATGCCGCTTCTGCAAGCAGCCCTGGGCTTCCGCACCAGAGCAGAGTCTAGATTGGGCCACAACGGGGAAGATCGTGGTGGAGCACATATACTGGAAATACAGCATAATGCTAATGGCATGTCCGAAGGTGCTACTGACGCACAGACACACACTGTGCTATTCAAATCAAGGTGAAAGTCGCAGCACCCGACTTGGTGCTGGACAAAACATCCACGTTCTTTGAAGTTTGAATGATGACCTATTCTTTCTTCTTCACCTTCTCAACTCTCAGTCCTGGTCTCACACAAACCAGGAAGTATCAGAACAACGAGAAGCAGTGTGGAGTTGATTGAAAATCCAATTAGCTGTGAATAAGTTGTACATTTTGAAACAAAGCATCAGCTCTCACATTATTCCTGATAAACAATGTTTCAATCAATGTGAGCGTTACCGTCCTGTGGAAGCATGTGATTGGTTGAAAACAAGTGTCCCTGTGCTCTCAAACAAAACCCATTATACTACAGCACACACAGGGTCTCAAAGTCTCATTTCTCTATTGTGCAATTATATTTTTCTCAAATTACAAAGTAAAATTATCAGGTACTGCAGCTTTAACAGGCTATTATGTATGTCAGCTGCATCTCTTGCTGATTTTGAATCAAGAACATTATCAGGGACTGGTGTACTCATGGATAATTCACTGGATCATTTAATAAAACAGTATATATTGCATGTTTTTAGTTGACTTTGACAAACAGACTAAACTCACTGAAGCCAACTTAAATGAATTCAAGAGAGCAGTGTATCCGTGACTTTAAATGTCATTTCTAAAACCGTTAAGCGCCGCAACAGGTCTTCACTTGGGAAAGAACAGGAATAAAAACATTCAACTTCAATTTGGCATTAACTCCCATTGAGTTGAAATTACACTTGATGATCACATATGGTGATACATTTAAAACCCTTGCCTCTTAGTCTGAGATTTATATTTTCACTGTGAATGGTGTGTGTGAAAATAATCAAGTACATTTTTGATGAGTGGAAAAATCTTTGTATTTTGTCCCTATGTTGGTGAAAAGTTCTACTTTCAGTTTAACTGTAAATGACCACCTACAGGCAGCGGTCACCACGGTGAATTGTTTTAGCTAACGCTAGCTACACAAAAGATCATCCAGACCTAGTGAAGGCATCCTATCAAAGTCATCAAACAAGTCACTGATTCCCTGATCATCTCCCAAACCTAACAAGTAGTCCTCCTGATCCAGGAGCGGAGGGCCAAGGTTCAGGAAAGGCCCCAGAGCAGAGGGGATCTGGTCTTCTGTCTGCTGTAGGAGGCTGGTGAAAGGGGAAGAAATGGGGGAAAGGCTTGTGACAGCGACTGCTGAGGCAGCAGGGGGCGCCAAAGAGGAGCTGGAAGAAGTAGTGAAGTTTGAGTCTGTAAAAGAAAAAAGAACGACTCATAACACAACATATAAAGTATGGCTAGTTGATAAAGAAACATCCCATCTGTACATGGTGCTTATTTATAACCAAGTAAACGCACACACAAAAAGAACCAATGCCTATACCATGACCAGTCCCTAGTGCACAAGAGACAACTGGACATACTACCCTCACTGAAGGAGAAACTCCATTTACATATTACACATGAACACTAAGCACAAGTGTTGATCCAGTTTTACCTAAAAATGTAACTGAAAATTTCTATAGAATTTGTCCCAAAGTCACCACCAGAATACACATTCCTCCAATGATTGACCACCTCTCCTGACTGAGGAGCCATTTTGTGACTTTTAAAAAAATGCTATACACATAATTTGAGTTATAAACTGGTTGTTCAAACCTTGAAGAACTTTAAGGAAAGGTGAATTTCCATTAATATCCATATTGCAGCTTTTGACTGGGCTTCTGGGATCAAGCTCATCATCAGGACATAGCAGCACATCGATAGGGCCCTTGGTGCTGGTCAGATGGATTGATAAACTCTGAAATAACATACACAGGAAAAGGGGAAATCAGCGTTATTTCAAAAAGTACAAATGAAGTAATGTAGGTATAAGTACATACCTCATCTGGATCAGGTACTTCGAGTTTAGTATCTGTAGGAGCTTTAACAACAATGACAGTCTGGTCTTTGAGACTTCTAATTTGTTTGATGTCTTGATATGTTACATATGCATATGTAAAGCAAAAAGTCAAGGAAACAATTCACAAATGTCTGAATGCAAAATGGATCAGATAATGTCCTAGAACCAGTTTACAGCTTCAATCCCAGCCCCTATGTTCATTTTGGCAAAGACACTGTTGTGAATGAAGGTGAGCTTGAGTATGTCAATAGGTACTTTATGTGACGCACAATATATATATATATTATATATAAAATGTATATTGCATTAACATTACGACAATAAAAAGGATATTTCTGGTTACTTGGCATTTCACTCATGTGTCGCATATCCAGAGTACACATCTGAATTAGCTGCTCAAGTCCATGTTCTTCATCTTCTAGTGCAGAAACTTCTGCCGTCAGTCTCTGTCTTTGGTTCAGCGCTCCTTCTACCTCCAACAAACTGCAGCCCCTGTGTAAAATTTAAAGAATTACAAAATACTATTAATTCATTCACATTTAGTTACTCTTGTGGCCCTCGCACCAATCCTACCACTATATACAGCAAAGCTACAGAATCTAGCTTGAATATAAAATAAACTTACATCCACTGAATGTTGTTTTTGGATTTCTTCTTAATGAGGTGAATTCCTTCCAAAACATTGGTGATGTCGTACAGCCGTCTTTTCTGGACCTTAAGATTACAGTTTCATTTTTAGACCTCATCACATGGCTTTATTTCAACCATTAACAAAAAAGCATTCCTATTATAGTGTAGGAAATATGTTGCCATTAAGGTGCTTTACCTGTAAGGTTTCAGCAGCAATATTGAGGTCCAGGACTCCATCAGCGGACTGAGCCAATAGATCAACAAACTTCTTTGTTAACAATCCAAGGGATGTGTCATACCGCGTCTTCTCTACTGGTGACTTGGGCGCTGCAGAGTGGAGAATCATTTAGATCAAATATATTATGAATCATTTTGTTGTTTTATTTGTCTTTTATTCTCTATTATGTTTGTATATTTCAAATATATTAAGAAAACTGAGCTGAATTATATACCTAAAGTGTGAATTCTGTAGACGATTATGTAAAGCATTTTTGTCTACACGCAGAATAAAAACTGAGAAAACTTCAGCAAAGAAAGGGACGATATGACAAATGAAGTCTACAGCATCTTACTTCTGGGTGTCCTTAGGCCGCCGTTGGCCGTTGCTCCCCGACCTCTCGGCGTCCTGGTTGGTTCGGTCTGGTACTGGTGGTCCGAGTCATCCAGAGCCAATCGTCTTTTTGCCTTTAAAAACGTCAAGACATAACTGTTAATGGCGACAACACTACTCAAAATTTCTAAATACTTTTCTTATCATTTCAAAACCTGAAAGACATGAGGCACACAGAGTAGCTGAAATAACTTGATTTGAAGAGACTGGCCAGGGCAATCCCACATAACTTCAGAGTGATTCATGCTCTAGTTTGATCATTCCACAGAAGTGATACAGCTTGCGTTTCATAGTCATATTTATATTATATTCACACGAATCTCAACGTGATTTGCATGTTGAATATAACATTGTGGATTCCATCTGCCTTCTCAAAGTCTGTATATTTTGATGAGCCGTGAGAATAATACACCCTTCAAAAAGTGACTTTCCACACAATGTGGTGACATTTCTAACTTCTCCAAACTTTCTTTAATGGTTTAACCTAATGATTTTAAATAAACACCAGGTAAAGCTACATTAGTGTTGATTTTGCTTACTCTCCAGATTCACTAAATGCATCCAGCAGCATATGTAAAAAGGTATATTATGCCCTCCAACAGTCAAAATGTCAGCCATTTTATGTCTGCAAGCTGCTCCCCTCACCCCATGCCTGGTCATGGCTACAGCCACACAGACTGGTTTAAGCTCATGAAAGATGAATATTCAAGACTAAACCAACACCCTAAATGTCGCTGAGCCGATTTAGTGGGTTTTTATGCAAGTGAAGGATACAGGAAATGTGCAAATACACTAAAGGCTCCAAAGTTGAGTTTCATTTCACATGCATGAAGGCGACATAAGGTTGCACTTTATTAATAACATAAGTACATATCGTTTTTTAAATAAATATACAGGCAAACAACGCCGTTCTGCTGCCCTATGATTATAATGCTGGCCTTGGGAGCTAAACTAGATTTCAAACTCCATCCAAGTTGGCTTGCATCTTCAGAGACGACCAAATACATTACGACAGTGAACTTTGATGGTAGGGTAACGCTATAATCGTTTGTGGGTCTAAAAACACCGTTCCCGTATCAGAAATTTAACACATGCCAACTTAAGAGGCAAGCAACAAACAATCCCCAGCCCCCCAAATTAAGACACCTTAGCAGCCACTAGGCCAGCGCTAACGTTACTCATCTCTTACCAGTATTTCCATCTGACTGCAAGGAAGAAGCGTACTCAAAAGCACCCTAAAGTTAGCTTTGCACGCTAGAAAATGACAATATTGTGCTCATCTTGCACTTAACCCAACTTGAAGTCGCCGTTTATCTCGCTATAATTGCCTATGCACTTAGTAAAGCCATTTGGGTAACTTAGCTAGCAGTAGTTATTGAGCTAAGGTTGAGTCGATGCTAAGCTGCTAGCGTTGTGTTAGCTGCCCGAACAACAAGCTGTTAGCCAATCGAGCTAACGTTTCATTTTTGTTTAAGGCTAACTTTAGCACCGTTAAAGGGTTGTATATTATTTTACCGGTGGTCTTCCTAGAGCAGGTCGTTGTCCCGTCCCATTTGCTGCAGCTTGTTGTGGAGTTGTGTAAATGCTGTTTATCTGAGGCTCGGATAAACACATATTTGATGTCTGTGTACCGTTGCAAGGCGGTGGGGTGGTAATTATTTGAATATAAGTAGCATGGGGTTGCACAGGGTTCAAACGATCCGATAGAGTTGTAAAAATGATGTTATTATCCAAAGGGGAGCCCCCAACCCCTGCTAAAATCACTTTGTCCGGAGCCGAGGAGATCCCTCTTCTCATCTTGCGTACTCGGGGTAACCCCTCTCTCGTTCCTGTACTTTTACGGTTGTATTTTTGCTAATCCGTGACGAAAGTTAAAAAAATAATCAGACCAAAGTAAACTTCAAGGTCTGATTCATCGGCTCTTGCAAAGTATTTTTCCTTATAAAAGTGCATTTAGGCAGATGCAACGGATTAAAAAGTAGCGCAACTCTCGTTTCGCCCGTCTAGAAATGGCTTCAGGAAGCGGCCTGATGAATGAAGGGATACGGTTTACGCGCTCAAGAGCCCTCCCGCGAAACTCAGATTTCCCGGGAAATTTTCAAACTAAATTTACATATGGCGCCTGATTGGCCATTCACAGAAGAGGACACGCCTTTATAGACTCTGCTTTGACAAATGAGCGCGTGAGATTATGTTGGCCACGTGTCCATTGGTTTTTGTAAACAGCCCGCGTCACTGGGCACGCCTCAGCGAATACTAGGGTTTATCGCTAGAGGGCGCTCTTCACCAACAATACTGAAGGCAGTCCACAGGTAAAAGCCTCAGAACAAAGACCCCAGTGCGTTTTATCCAAATTTGATGCATCAGCACAGTTGTGTGAAAGTTTATTATTTGTGATTCGTTTTATTAATATGATTATTTAGTCCTATTGAATATTTTATTCATTATAGACCCACCCTGGCATAACATGAGTTGTCTGTGATTT
Organism: Philypnodon macrostomus; assembly: GCA_036025475.1. Taxonomy (NCBI): domain Eukaryota; kingdom Metazoa; phylum Chordata; class Actinopteri; order Gobiiformes; family Eleotridae; genus Philypnodon; species Philypnodon macrostomus. The sequence goes on along the minus strand of JAVQKC010205480.1, from coordinate 17,269 downwards.
TTATCTTTTTTTACGTCATAGGATAGCTATTGTCTTTTTACTGCCATTTTATGACTGCCTATTATTATCTGATTATTATTTATTAGCAACATATCTGATACAATATAATTACATTATAGCCTTCCTCAATCTCATATAGCTTCAAACACAGGCGATTGTGTACATAATAAAAAGTGTTTAACTATAAATACTATTGTAGAAGGGGGTAAATCCGGTGCCAGTTTTTTCTGTTTTTCTGTTTTTTCTGTTTTCCAACTCATGTTAATTTTAATCTTTGCAGTAAAAAATGTTGCACTATTTGCTAGACAAATTTTTTTAATAAGTGTATGTATGAAGTCTATTTGTCTAATGATAATTTAGCTCTAAACAGAGAGACTTATGAATAAAGGCATTTTTTATCATAAATAAAGAAATACAAAACACATAGGGTATTTAGTAGATTGTCATAGAATTACCCTTTAACAGATACATGTCCTATCAGTATTTACTGTTAGTTTTGATTCTTGTGGTTACTTCTTTATAGCCATATGCAGTGGACCCAAAGCTCGCCGGAAGTTGAATGGCCTACCACAATAAATGATAAACGTAAAAAACATAACGTAACATAAACGACATTTTACACACAGATTCCCTACACTAAAGACGTGGACAACTTTTCATTAAAAACAGACGCAAAAAGAGCAATTATCACATGCAGCTATTAATTTGAAATACTCAATCGGATGCCGGTTACTACATCGAGGAGGACAGTCTCGTCTGCCTTATGTCAGTGGACTGGTTTGACTTGTGGCGAAAGCTTCCTCTACATCCTCCACTATGTTCGTCCGACGCAAACCAAGAAATATGTAAAAACAGGAAGGTACCGGAAGTGTGGAAGTCGCGACAGAAGACGGGCAGGATGCGCGAACAGCTGGATACGGCTTTTAAAAGCACTGGCTCTCTGTGGCTGATGCCTGTCAGTGAATACCTGAGCCTTCCTCTAGATCAGGTAGGTGTGCTAAAAAAATACACTGATTTTAATTATATGTGTCTTAAATGTATAGGCTTTTATACAATCAATATGGGCAATGGAAAATTATGGCGTACTGGTGTGGTCCATTGTGGGTGGAAGTTTTATTTTGAAAGTGATTTTATATAGGGTTTTGTTTTTATTCAGTTTATATGTGTACCTAATAAAGTGGCCCTTGACGTGGTCATCTACAGTGTTGGGCTGTATCTAAAGGATCATTGAGTTTGTGTTGATCTCTCATCTTTCACCTTGAATCAGTCTGTATTCTCCTCTTGCCTCTCAACTAGACATTTTTGTCCACACAACCGCCACCCACTGTGTTTTTCTCTAAGCAATGGATGTGTGAGAAAAATCCAGTAGATCAGCATGTTGTGAAATAGACAAACATGACACAAACTTAACTCAACTCCCCAATTTTGATGCCTGGTTTGAACTTCAGCAAGCAATCTTCACAGTATGGCAAAATGTGTTGATTTTCTGCCATATTGTATGATTTTCTGTATATCAATATTGTTCATTGTTTGTTGATTTTCACTCTACATTCTACAGTTGAACTTTATAACATCCCAGCTGTTTGCCCTGGCAGCTGCCTTCTGGTTTCGTCTATACCTCAGTCCAAGCCACACCAATCCACTGGTCAGACATGCAGTGGCCGCTCTGTTTGGCATCGCCATCCTCATTTTCTGCTTCGGATGGTAAAAATGTGGCACACAGACACACAGTGCACCATTCATTTTCGGTCATATGAGGTCATATCACTCCGTCCTCATTACCGATAATGCATGTTCACTAAATACACATGACTGTCCCATTGTTTGTCCCCTTAAGTTAAGTATGGAGCACAGGTTCTGCATTTTATTGTGTCTAAAAATGCTGAGACAATATTACCAATGAAACGGGTGGGACAGCTGAATGTGTGCTTGTTCTCATAGGTACGCCTGCCACATGCTCACTGTAGTATTGGGAAGTTATTTCATCATCATAAAAGGTGATATCAACAATGTACACAGGTAAGAGGGATTCTCTCGTCAAAACCATCATATATGCCATATAATCTCACAGGTTATTAGTTAATGTTTGGTTGATAAAATGTAAAAGCAATCATGTGTGGTATTTGAGTTGCTTTGAGTGCAGTTTGTAGACCAGCTTGAGCACTTAGCCGGTCAGCACACATGGTGATACTATTGCAGCAACAGAAACAATAATTGACATTAGAGGGATGTCATCAGGAAAAACTCGTTGGACAAGCTCAACCAAGGAATTCTGTTTTTCTGAAAGCAACTGGTGTAGTCATGTCTAAACCATCGCAAAACTATAATCTTAAATCAAAGTGAAGCACCAATTACTAAATGTTTTATTTATATATTTTCTGTATTTGTTTCACATCCAGGTATACCATGGTATGGGCTATGGGCTACCTCACAGTGTGCCAAGTGATCAGAGTCTATATATTTAACTATGGGATTCTCTCCACTGACTTTTCTGGGTAAGAGCCTTGCCTTTGCCTCATTCCTCACCCATTTTCCGAACTGCCCAAAACCACGCCCTTTTTTGTGACAGCACATGAGTCATTTTAGCCTCTTTATGTTATCAGTTAGCTTTCATAGGTTGACTTTTATCCGCGCTTGCTTAGTCACAAGTGCCTCGCCGTTGTGCAAATACCACACCAGTGAATAGAAAGCTGCATTGTTTATAGTTGACATTCTTAGAAAATCTTACATTGCACCGAGAAGACCTTTTGTTAAGATTGTTGTGTTCAATTCAAAACCTGTTAAAATGTGATTGTAGGTCAAAACTAAAGTATCTTAAAGAAGTTCCAGTTTAAATCCTCAGACAGAAAACTCCATTTCAAAGAGATAGTAACATTGCTTTCTCACTAAATACCCTAGAGAATAATTTGAAGATTGTAGCTGTAGCTTATTCCTGCATTTTGTAACTATTTCTTAATTTACTGCCAGGGCTTTTTCCTACATGACTTTGAGAGTAAGACTATGATTCAGCCTCTGGCACACCTCACGGGGAAAGACCTCTGTATTTAGCTGCTAGTCTGCTCTTACTGCCATTAAGTCCCTCTTTAGGATTTAACTGAAAATTTACTGAGTCTAATCACGTGTAATGTGCCAACCCAATGCTGAGCAGTGAAAACCAAACTCCCAGGGCCGCAGTGGTAGCATACTGGCTGGCACCCTGAATATGTTTCAGTCAAACTGCTGCCAACCCTCATTGAGCTGCCACTGCTTCAGTTTGCCACACAATGCAGTTCGCTCACAGAGCAGGCCCAGCATGTGTGTTGAAGAGAGGGACAGATAGTGTTTGTGCACTCACATTCTTGGGACAGAGAAGTCTCTATCCGGTGGGTGTTAGACTTCTCTGGTGAAACTCACTGCAGAACAGTTGTGAAAATAGATTGTTATTATTTATTCTATCGGATTTTTATGCCATAGACTGAAAGAGTGTAGATTTTCTTATCAAAATAAAAGTTATAAAAACCTTTATACAATCTCTGATATGTCCCTACTTCCTACATAGGCCTCTGATGATAGTTGCCCAAAAGCTTACCTCTCTGGCCTTTCAACTCCATGATGGTAAGTAAAGTTTAACAAGGTATGTAAATACAATACAAATGTTAGATTGCCTTCTTTAATATAATTTGTTTTTCAGGTATGTGCAAGAACTCTGACAGACTAACCCAGGAACATAAGCGAGTGGCTATAAAGTAAGGATTAACTGGTGTCAATGTATAACAATGTGTAAATAAATTATACACTTGAGAAATGCCATCAAAAGGCTCGTAGTCCTCAGCTCTCAATAAGCCCTTGGACAGACCAATGAAATAAAGGACACACAAGTAAAGAGCTTAAAATGAAATGCCCCACCCTTAAGATCCAGTTTTGATCAGTATCTAAAATACTGTAAAGTCAAAATACCTGTATTTGGAGAAGAGGTTGCACCCTTTAAATTGGCAATAAATAACTGTTTCTTTTCCTCTAGCCTCAAACGATGGACAGTCACATGAAGATGCAATCATGGTGAATTACTTGTTCACCGCATGTTGAACAGTTTGACTTTTTAATCATCAGTTTGCATGAAAGAGCATGTCCATAAACACAACACATGTATTAAAACAACATGATAAAATCATTTGCCCATGTGAATTTGTGTATATGCTTTTTATGTGTTGTGAACCCAGTGTATGCACAAAACTGAATTTGGTACTATACTATTGGAAAATGTATTATATTTTATAATTATTACAGGATATTGCTTGTGTTTATATATTGCTGACAGCCACATGTACCACATAGTTTAGTGTTTTTGACCTTGATGTTGCATTTTAATGATCTGGTCTTCCATTCACAGTCAGAGGCCATCTCTAATTGAATACCTCAGTTACAATCTCAACTTCCTGAGCATACTGGTGGGGCCATGCAGCGACTTCAAGGACTACATAGACTTCATAGAGGGTCGGCACATAAGCAACCAGCTACATTCAGGGACATGCAATGGTCAAAATGGGTATCATATGAAAGTCGAGCCATCCCCATTGGTAAGTTTTTTTTTTTTTAAAGTTTATGTTGTTTTGTGTTTTCAAATATAACTGACTAAACATAACTTGATTTTCCCTTTCAGAAAGCTGTGTGTCAAAAACTGCTGATCTGCACTGGCTGTGTGTCATTTTTCTTTGTTGTGACTCGGTCTTTGCCGATTACTTACAATGTGGATCCAGAGTTTGTTGCCAACGCCTCTTTCCTTTCAAGGCTCACCTATGCATTTTTCTCCGTACAAGCCTCAAGACCTAAATTCTACTTCGCCTGGAAGCTTGGTCAGTAAGAACACTGTATTGCAGATTAATGAATATAGGTCATTATCATTATTAGTTGATATCCTGAACCTTGGCTTGGCAGCTGATGCAGTTAACAACGCAGCAGGATACGGTTTCATGGGGATGGATGCAAACGGAGAGCCATCTTGGGACCTTTTTTGCAACCTCAACATCCTAGGAATTGAGGTACCTCTGAGATTTATTAGTACCGATTCCAAGAATGCAATACACATTTTTTTTTCAATTGACTCAGCTATAATTAACTCTGTTTCACTATTGTTTTGATTTTTTTTGCAGACAGCCACCAGTTATAAGACCTTCATAGACAACTGGAATATTCGCACAGGAATTTGGCTCAAAATGTACGTTCGTGTTGCATGGATGGCATGCCTTTTAAATATTTTCTTATTATTTGACAGTTAGAAGTTCTTTCTGTGCTTCTTTAGGGTGTGCTATGACCGAGCGCCGCGATACAGGTTGCAGTTGACTTTTTTTCTGTCTGCCCTGTGGCACGGCCTCTATCCTGGATACTACTTCACCTTCCTCACTGCTATCCCCATCACCATGGCAGCTCGAGCTGTAAGTAGTTCCTTTCCTGTGCTTCTACACATTAAAACCTAAATAATTTTAATGGAAGTATGTCAATCTCTATCATACCAGATCAGAAAGTCAATCCGGCACTACTTCCTGAGATCCAAAGCCTTAAAGTTTGGATATGACATTGTGACTTGGGCTGCGACACAGTTCGCCATCTGCTACACAGTCATGCCCTTTTTGCTTCTATCAGTGGAGCCTACCATAGCCTATTACAGGTTATACATATATTCTGATTTCCTGATGTATTGTCTTGGTGGTATAGTTCAGGTTGTCCTTAAAACTAAAAGCTCTGTCTGTTTCTCTAGGTCTATGTACTTTCATGTACACATCCTCAGTTTTGTGGCAGCATTCATCCTGCATCGAAAGAACAAACCCAGGGAACCCTCTGCCTTTGACCAACCTCCTCACTTCAACAACAATAACAAAACGCACTAACACCTGCTCTTTGTCCAGTGTCCACTACAGCTGCCTGCTTCTACAGTGTTCTATCAAAGTGCCTGCCTGCAATAGCAACATGTTATTTATTTTTTGGGACAGTCAGAAAGAGCAGCCATCTTGTAGAAAAGAAGGAGGCTTGCTTTCTTTGGTCAGCTCTGTCCTGTTGAATGCTGAAATTGAGCCCAGCCCAGCAGGAGAGCAGCTGGTAAATAGGGCACAAACACCAGGACGCACTAACTCTCTAAACTCAGCATGCCCGTGCTAACTTAGACACGCTCGGCCCTGGTCACACTCTGATGGCATACAATGGCTGCCCTTGTCTGGGCACAATAATAGACCGTGGCCAAAGGAGAGGAGCTGTGCATACTCCAACTGCAACAGGGATCTTATATTAATGTGTTTGTTTCAATGTCTTCCACTGTTGACTTTGACTAGTTTGATATATTGCCAGTGCCATACACTGTATGATCTATTTCACTAAACTGGCAAAGCCCCCAACATAACCAGGTCTGCAGTATAAAAGCCTCTTCTAATTGACTGACTGACTGGCTTTCTGTAGTTTCTATATATTTGTCCCTCTCCCTCAACTGTATTATGAGCACCATTGTTTTTAAACTGCCTACATATTCTCATAACATTGTGTTGGCAATTGGTGCTGGCTACCTGTTGTCTTAAATCAAGTCTTGACACAAACTACAATCTCTCAGTTTGTCATTGTTTACATTGGAGGTGTTTCTTGTATGCAGAAGATTGCAGTTACACACAGCATTAGTTTTATTTGAAGAACATGCTTTAACAGAGCCATCTACTGGTTGTTGGTACTGCCTGAACTCTGCTTTAGTAAGGATGGCAAAGCAACATAGAATTGACTGAAGTCTTGGTGTTATGTTTCTACTGTTCCTAAAATACTCAACTTTATTTCTTTATTTGACCGATAATGGTAAATAAATGATTAGACTTTTTAAATCAATGTGGTGCTACTGTGTTTGCTGAAGATCAGCTTTAGCCTCTACTTACTATGAGGTTTGATTGCAATCTTAATGATATAACTTTATTTGCCAATTGTATAGGAAGTTTAACATCATATTTAATCAAGTGGCTAGAACAATCTTGGATATATGGATAACTGCTACGCTTTTGGTGGTAATACAGAGAATGATAATAATAATGTATATTGGCTTTTCTGTTTGCACTATAAGTCTTGATTTAATAATGTTTGTGAATACAATGAGGTATGCACATATAGGCCTCTTGTGTTAATGTCCAGCTGCTAAGGTTTTGTGTCTAAATATAATACATGTAAATAACTGCCATACTGATGTTTAGTTTAAGCATTGCTCCCATTACTTAAAAGTGTGTGACATTAAGTAAATAAAGCTTCATCAATATCTGTTGTTTAAACTATTCTCTGTTGTGTCTCTGTTTATTCTGTCATTCTTTGCTTGCATTAGTTACTGTCCCATGTGTCTCTAGCCGTTTCTCCTGACATTGCTATACCTGTGAGTATTGCTTTGTATGTTTTGATCCAGTTCCAGCTCAGTAAGCAGCTAATGAATCCAGAGGGACAGAAAATCCAGCATACAATATAGACTTGGCTATTCTAGATGTCTTGTCCATACATCAAACTTGAAAGACAATAGATAATGTATTCAACCGAAATACATATGGAATATAATAAAGTGACTCCAGGTACCAGGACTATGTTTTGCAGCAGACTTCATTTTATTATGACAAAGTAAACATGTACAATATTATTTGTATTAGTGCATGCAAGATGTTCGAGCTATCTGATCAAAAATGCAAACACATAAATAATTATTTTCTTTGTCTTTTGTTTGTATTTTGAATATTTATGACATTTTCCACATAATAAATAATCAGAACAATCTTATATAAGGTAAGTCTCATTTTCTCAAGTTAAGTTAAGTGTTGTACTTGGCATCAGAAGCTGATGACATACTAAATTAAGACATGAAATATATATGTATATATATAATTGAGTTTTTAGAAGTCAAAACCAAAGCATAGGGAAACAAAAGGAAAGTCTCTATAATATTTATCTCATCAGGAATGTTTAGTTAAAATGTATTTGCAAAAAATGAAGAGGTTTGGAAATCCCTGTGTTTCACATCTGGAACACAATGGGACCGGACTGATATTTGCTCGAGAGAAGCAGCAGTGAAATGGATAAAACGTTTGGATAAAAAATGTGTGTCAATATTCCAGACTTCATCCAGTGGAGGGCAGTATAGAAATAACATTAGATGATGCATGTAAAACATACATGGGAAGAGTATGGGGATCAGTGAGGCTGGGTTGCAACTAAAGCTAGGCCCAGTAAAACGTGAATACTTAGCAATTTAACAGAAATAATAATTTAAAAAAATAAATAGGAAGAACAAGTCAGTGTTTGTTGCAGACTTGAGCTGGTTCTGTGCTAGGGTTTCTTCATCACCAGGTCCTTCCCCCAGCTACAATTACTTTGCAAACATTGAGGTACTTTACATGTAACATGTTCTTCAAGACCTTTTAGTATTTGTTACATATATTTACGCAGGAGGCATGTTATGTACACCTTGTGCGTTCTGTTTTTGTTAAAAAATACAAGTCATAATGCAAATGACAAATAAAGGCGCTAGCAGATGAGAAATCTAAGCAAACCGATCACCGAAGGGTGACATGCTGGTGAAATAAAACATGTGACACTGCATCATTACATGCACATTTTTTCTTGGCTTATAACTGTAGCAATTTAGAAGCAACCACACTGAAGTTGTTTTTTAACACTGCTTAACAAAGCCCTATAATGAACTACTGTGTGAGAAAACCATCAAACTCCAACACAAGATGCTTTAAGATAATCAGGAAGTCTTTTCAATCAAACAGAACCTAGTGCTACCTCCAGCCTTTCATGTGTCATGCTTGTTCCTTTTTAACAGATTGAGTACAGATCGAGTACAGATCGAGTACAGATCGAGTACAGAGTTGTGTCAGTCAAAAACAAGATTGTGTTAGTTTACAGCAGCAGCCATCCCCAAAACGATCCTTCAAGAAACAGCGAGGTCCCTGTGCTTAAAGACATTTCTACAATCACTTTTTAATTAGTTTAGCTTGAACCCTGTGTGGAGATGGTCATCTTATAGTCCGCCCAACAAGGCCAATCAGTCCAATTTTTAGTGGGTCGTAAAGAGTCTTTTTTCCAGTAACATTGACAGCTTCAGTTTTTACTGCTTTCTATAGCTGCAGCAGGCTGTGTTTTCTCATTTGTCTCTGTCTGGCTATCCTTCTTCTTCTTCTTCTCATCCTTGTCATCATCCTTAAAGAACAAAAGAGGAAACATGCCGAGGATACAGCCGATGCCAACTCCAATAGCTTTACCCTGTAGACAATTCACAGAACATAAGACACATTTTAGCAGAAGACATTGAAACACATCACAATTTAATCTCCATGTACAGTAAATAAACAATGGCTCTCAATCTCATCTACATAATTACTTTGGCTCAGAGCAATGCAATTCAGTACAGTGATTCTCCACATTGTGCCTAACCTAAAAAATATTATTGTGTTCCCAGTCTCTGATAAACAGGAAGTCAGCCATCTTGGATTTATATAGTCAAGATATCGCACCTTAAATTGGTCAGCATCGTCTACTGTATGTGGAGCATCATCGTCAATGTGGCTGGTGAGTGGTTGCATGCTCGCAGTAGTTATGTCAGAGGGAGGGCTGTTTATTGGCACTAAGGGCTTTCATTTGCTCTGAATGTGCATGTGGCAAGAGCTAAACAAATGACCGAAACATGACTTTTTACTATCAGCCTGAAGCTAAATTACTTACACTAATTAGTTTTCACACTGGCCTTTTGCTTTTACCCAGTGCAGCACAGAGCACATCAGAGACCATCATACTGAACAAATGTGGCATGGCTGACCATTGCCTTATACAGAAGTTAATTAGTGTTTCATCAACCATAATAGGTGCCCCTCTGTAAACTGCAGTCTTAATTAGGGCTGTAAATATATATCGCTAAATCATTGTTGTGACAATATCAGCAAAATCACAACGTGCATTAAACTGTTAAAATATTTGTCCAATTACGTAGCCCCCCGGAATATGTTGCGACTAAATCTATATTTAAATGTCACTTTTTGGTTATAATTTCCTTAATTTAGACCTTCTCTGGACTTGATTTAGACTAGAGTTTTGAATTTGAACTAGTAAATAAAGATGTAAATTAATTTTGAATACTGAATATATTTCTCACATCGTGCAACCCTTGTATAAATGTAATATTTAGTATTTACACAAATTGGTTCTATGTAGAATTGTAGAGTTGACAGGAGGCTGTGAAGTGGATGTTGTGATGCTTTGATACTAACCGAATGGGAGCTGACTCTTGTTTGCCACATGTCGGCCTGTTTGGGGCTTAGGTCTGGAATCTGCATCCCCAACCGAGACGCCAAGGCCTCTACGTAACCTGCCAGCCTGCCAGAGAGAGAGAACAGAGAACAGAGATCTGATATTTAATGAAGCATTCAAAACAAAGACATTAATTTGCTGTTGACAATAGACTTTCATAATCTTCTCGTAATGTATCAGTCGACTAAACCCCCCACATTTCCCGAGCAATGATAACATTTATCAATAATATTTGCATCAAAGTAAACCTACAAACGATTTTTCTTCATCTGCCATCTGTCACAAAGCAGCAGGGGTTAGACCTTATCACAGTCAGAGCTGTCATTATTGTTATAAATGAAGACAACATGACAGAGGCAGAACGGAGACAATTGCACACTGGGTGACAATGTCTCCATTAAAATGTATTAATTTCCAGCATATATCATGTTTGAAAACAGGTTACAAAATAGTTCAACTATAAGTAGGCCACCACAGACTTCAGAATATTAATCCATGGCACCCAGAATTTATACCAATAGAGCAGAGATTAACTTGAATTTGGAAGTTACAGGCAGCTCCCCAAAACAATTAAGACAACATTTTGACCCAGTGGAGGTTCAGGGACTGGCACTAATGGCTCCTCACTCGAATGCTCTCACAAATAAGCCTCAGCTTGAGCTGTCGAGTCCAGGGAGTGAGAAGTTAAAGCAGCACATTGAGAAAAGAGATAAAGGACTAGTCTGTGAGTGTGGCTGAATGTTTGTTTCAATTATGTGTGATTAGCAGAAATAATTGGATAATGCACAGTACTTTGACACCAATGCAATAATTACAAATCTATTATTACAAATTAGTATTAACAACAAAGAGTCTCCAGTCTCATCAAACGGCTGCCGTCACCAACACTACTGATACAATATTTCATACACTTGCAATAGTTACAGTCAAATACACTAGGTCACACCACAAAATAAAAACTCAAGTACTATCCAAAATCCAGAAATGATGAAATTTACTGCAAGAAGGATCCCTCAGAGCTGATTATTTTAGGCTTAAAATGAAGTGTGACAAGAGTCAAAGAAAGAAATAGAAGTCTGTTTTGTTCGAGTACACGGTGCTCAAATAATTACAGGCAACAGTTTTGGAGAATGTATTGAAATGGATATGTTCTGGTGACTTCAAACGTCACAGTAGATTTTCTGGGATTATACAGCAGACACCTGTGCCAGCCACAACAAAGATTTAGGTTTGGGCTTGGGTTTTCAGTTGAATAGGTATACCTAATAAAGTGGCCAGTGAGTCTATGTCTTAGTCATCTTCTAATGTAGTAGTGTGGTTCCTTATTTGCCCTAGTAACCACTTATAATTTTTTATATAAAGCTGCACACACTAAGCTGGACTTAAACAGAATGAATCATCGGCTCAATGATAGACTTCAGACTGTTTACCTTTATCAGCAAGTGCACATAAAAGGTGGCTCCCACCCACCTGTGATGTGCATGTAGAAACATGCATTGATTACTCACCATGGAAACATACACATAGTAGTAAATATATTTGACAGTACAGGTCAGTCTATGGGTTGGGGTAAAGCAGTGGGAGGATTTACAAGCATCTATCAAAGCGCAATCACTATTATCACTGACCAATGGTGCACTGGAGGGATGAGTTAAACTGGTAGCTACATCCATTAGATTACAGATTCAGCGCTCACAGGAAGTGTGTGGTTGGTTCATTTATTGCTTATGGATTGTGGTTGGCATGTCCCTCCTTCACCTGTTCACCTCTGAGCAATTTAGCAATCATCACTGGCTAGAAAAACCATGCAAGAAACAGTGTACAAAACAATACACAGTTCTTCCACTCAGCGTAGACTCTTTTGATAAATAATGACGACTGCAGACCGGTAAATACATATAAGTTATATATGTTCTTATTAGCACAAATCCCCACTTCCATTTTTCCTGCTTTTATCAACTTTAAAGGCAAAATATTCACTCGAGATATTACGTGTTATTTAATTTACTTATCATTTGTCATAATGTTTGCCTGATTAATGCAAAATCAAACTGCATCCGTTTGTGTGTTGATTCAAAAGGCACCAAAGACACCCAGAGAGGCTTATCCAGCAGATTATTTAGAAATCTACCAAGGCAGGATCACTCTGCTCTGCACACAACATCCCAGAATAATCTAGGCTGGAGGGTGTGAGCTCACAAGCCTTTTCTTTTCAAAATGAGCATAAAACATCACACAAACGTTACAGTGAAGGGCACAAAGAGCCCATGGAGACTCTTACTACGAACATCTATCAAAATCCAGAAATTCATACCTTGTCTGGTCTGATCTTCCTTCACCTTGACATACTGGCCACAAGGCATCCACTTTTCCAATTATAAATGACTGGCACACACACTGACAAGTAAAGGCCAGAGAAAATGACCAATCACACTCAAAGCTCGAAACATACCTTCTCTAAGTTTGTCTAATTATAACCTTTCTATGCTAATTTATACCAAATAACACTATTAATATTTGAACTTTGCTGTGAGTAAGCCTTGTGAAGTAGTTTGAGAGGCTGATTATTTAGTGCCTGTGGCCATGAAGCGAATAATGGTCTTCAATTATCCAATTACTCTGTCAGACATGCTGCAACCTTCGGAAAAGAGCCTAATAATTATGCAACTTCATATTATTTTAGAGATGAACCATCCTGTTTTGTTCTTGATATGTCTTTTAGAAAACAAGTACAAATCCTGGCTCACACTAATGAAGCCGCTGCCATCCGATGAAGCTTTCATATGCTGAGAGTCTAATTTTAGCACTGCACAATAAATGAGGTAGGAAAAAACACAAATAATGAAACAATACATTCTCAGGCATATAATTGTGGGATGTGTAAATGATTTCTATGGGATATAAATTAGTTAAACTCTTATAGAATCTGCTCGGAAAACCAATATTCATTGTGCTCATCATTAGGCTAGATTTTTATTCATATTCAACCTCTCTATCTCTTTGCATTGGGATATTGTCTTCATTTTTATCCATTGACTTTGTACCTAATGAAGTTGTCCTGGTGTGGTCTCCAACTGCTTTAGTCCACAAGCTTCAAGATTTGATATTTTTTGCATTCAGATATGGTTGTTATTATTACGTTTCTATTTATTGTGTCCATTCTTCTCTGACCTTTGGATTCATCCTTATGACTGATGATTTTTCTTCACAGAACTGACACTCACTGGATATATATATATTTTTACACCATTCTCCGTAAACCCTAGTAATGGTTGTGCACGAATCCCATTTAGTATGTTTCTACATCCATGAGAACTCAAAGCACTTTAAATCAGGGGACACCATTCACACGTTCACAGTCACACATGCACTCACATACGTTTGATGATCTATTTTTGCCCAATAGACGAGCAGCTTCTGAAATACCCAGACAAGCCGCATTCAATTAAATAAACCAAATTAATTTAAAATATTGTTGCTCAGTTTCAACTTTGGATTCGTCTCAGGACATGTCTCAGGACTAAATGCCAAATGATGTGCTGCTCTGCGACTGGCTAATTGGCTTTTTGTCATAATGATAATGGCTGGTGAGAGTAAATGTTTGTAATGTACAGCAGTTTTATAGGATATTAATACGTTTTGGTCTTTTTTTATGGAGCTTGCTCTGAAGAAAAATCTACATTCTGCTCATCATTAGACCAGCTTAATATTCATGCTTAACCTTTCCTCTCTTTCCATTGGGACATTATCTTCGTCTGTGTCCAGGAGTACAAATTTGGGATTCCCGGCTATGTTCAGAAATACCAGTTATCCCAGTGGTCTCTGAGACTACCTATAATCAGTGTTGACATGCATGTTTGTGTGAGTGAGCTTACCCTAGTCCTGCCAGATCCGACACGAGGTTGCCAAGGGCAGCAGCTGTGAAGAATGAGCAGAGACATGATTACAAAATGAGGTTTGTGCCGAGGACAGCCCAAAACCTGAGTCTCATGTGTCTCCTCGGGAAAGTAATACCATTTTCACTGGTTTGTCTGATTCATATTAAAAGGGGTTCACTTTAACACATCTTGACTGTAAGGAACGACAAAGAGAGGAAGTGGGAAATGACTCACAGCTTTTAATATATCTTGAAGACCTCCAGTTTACCAGTTTTATAACCTAAAAAATGAAAATGTAGTTGGGTTCTTTTATTTTCTTTCTGCTGAAAAAGCTCTGATTAAATCCATATTGCTTTAAGGCCCTCTTTCCTCCTGTTGGCCACTTCGCTACATCAGTTCAACCCAGCACTGGAAACAGGAAGGGGCCTATTTAGCACTGCTGTTAGGAACTGTGGTTGTTAGCAATTTCTGCAGAAGGTGGTGTTTCCTCCTGTGTTGCTATAGTTACATAATATTATGTGTTTTCAGCTCCTCAGCCTAAGGATTACTCAAATATACATTAATAAAACAAAAGGGTGGCTTTCCCTCTCTGGGTTGGTGGTGAAGTCCTGCCTCAAGTGGAGGAGTTCAAGTATCTCAGGGTCTTGTTCACGAGTGAAGGAAGGATGTAACAAGAGCTTGACAGGTGGATCGGTGCAGCCTCTGCAGTGATGTGGTCGGTGAACCGGACCGTTGCGGGGATGAGGTCGGTGTACCGGACCGTTGTGGTGATGAGGTCGGTGTACCGGACCGTTGTGGTGATGAGGTCGGTGTACTGGACCGTTGTGGTGAAGAAGGAGCTGGACCGTTGTGGTGAAGGAGCTGAGCCGAAAGTCGATCTACGTTACTACCCTCACCTATGGTCATGAGTTTTGGGTAATGACCAAAAGGACCAGATCGCGGGTACAAGCGGACAAAATGAGTTTCCTCCACAGGGTGGCCGGGCGCACCCTTAGAGATAGGGTGAGAAGCTCGGTCACTCAGGAGGAGCTCAGAGTAAAGCTGCTCCTTCACATCAAGAGGAGACAGCTGAGGTGGCTCGGGCATCTGTTTTGGATGCCCACTCGACGCCTCCCTCTGGATGTGTTCCAGGCATGCCCCACCGGGAGGAGACCCCGGAGAAGACCTAGGATACGCTGGAGGGATTATATCTCTCGGCTGGCCTGGGAACGCCTTTGAATCCCCCCCGGAAGAGCTGGAGGAGGTGTCTGGGGAGTAGGTAGTCTGGGCATCTCTGCTTAGACTGCTGCCTCCACAACACGGCCCCGGATAAGCGGAAGAAGATGGATGGAAAACAATATACCAGGGAAGTTTTTAACAAGGAAACTAAATTATAACATTCCAGCTCAGAAAAGTCATGTTAGTATACCGCAACAGGGCCCCTTTAAGGCACTTAATCTGTCAATCATTGTTCTAGTTTCATATAGTGGTCCTTGTGTTGTAAATGACACACAGTTCACACTGCCCCATCTGCTGAAGCTACACAATAAACCTCAGGGGAACAGAGAGAAGCACTGCCATCTCCACTCAAGGCTCCATCTGAGTCTGGAGCCCGAGCATACAATGGTTTGACTGCAGCGGTTTCTAGGATAAAAATAGTCTATGTTATTCACAAATATATCTGCTGGGACCACCTGATAATCTGCATTCATCCATCTTAACAAATGGACCACAAGACCTGTGCACAAAAGTACTGAAGTGAGATGTGATAGAGGGGAAGTCTGTTTACTTTACATCTATGTCCTTGACTGGTACAGAGAAAAAATGCATAAAGGACTATGCTTTATAGGCATATTTCTCAGCAGATGATAGTTACGTCTAATAATTGACAGACCAAAATATGCAAATTCTCAGCTGTCACAGTCAGTGAGACAAATTGCATCTCTTTGCAAAATGAGGACATTTAAAGATAGATTCTTCACTAATATGTCCTCAAGCATATCAGGCATTCAAGTTACAGAGGTGAGAGTCTTAATTATACGAGAGACTTTTCCAATTAGACGAGAAGGTCAGAAGTCCATCTTTAAGACTTAAACGTTCATTTGTCTTCTACAATAGCTTGGTAAGGAGGGCAGTCATAGTCCAGCTCACCGAAAGAAAGACTTCAACTATCAAATAAAGTCAATTTAAAGCTACCAGGTATGAAAGAGGAACACTTTCAGAACATATAAAAGTAATATAATGATGGTGGGACCATGTTGTAGATCTGATGTCTTTTGAATAGTGGGGTTATGTAAGGACAGAATCACCATTACTGATTTATTAAATTGGATCCTATTAGAAGTTTTCCCACATCATTACCTTTAGTTTAAATTATCTAATTAGATCGTCTCAGCGGTGGACCATTTTCTTCACTTTGGCCAGCACCAGCTGAGCCACTCTCACCTTGGTTCATCTGTGATTGGTGGAGTCCCTATCCACATTTGACACTAGCTTTAAATCACTGTGGACTGGCTTAGACAACTGCAAGTCTCTCAACACATAGACGCCCGCAAGTGCTTCATGTAATGGGAATGAGAAAAAAATAAAATAAGAAATAGAGTTTGAGGGATGAAACATGAGCTCAGTCACTGTTTCAAGTTGAGACTATGTCCTCGTCTAGTATCTACTTAAACATTATTCTCCGATCAATACAGTATTATTTCAGTGCCTTGAGCTCACTGTCAGGACTAAATTGGAAAGACTCTGTGAGATAACAGGCTCTGTCTGTCAAACCATGAGGACCGTGTCTCAAAATGAATTTGACAACTGCAGCTGCAACTGATAAAGCTCTTGTTTATAACTGCTTCTGAATTGGCTTAAACCAAATCCCATGAAGAAATGCATATCTGAACAATCTCAATTAAAATGGAGGGGGCCAAAAAGACTTGAAGAATGAAAGAATGTCCATGAAAAGTCTTTTTCTAGGCTTCAATGTTAAATCCAGTGGAAGTCATGACTTAATAGGTTAAAGTGGAGCTAACCCCCCTGTAAGAGGCTAACTCCGCCCCCAGACAATTTTTAAAAATTCCACAAAAATAGGCAGGGCCGAAGACACAGAGGGGTACGCCCAAGTGTGCGGGGGA
>JAVQKC010205478.1:0-12769 GCA_036025475.1 Philypnodon macrostomus | reverse complement strand
CGTCAACTGAAGCTCAACAGAGGATGGGTGATGCAACAGGACAACGACCCAAAGCATAGAAGTAAATCAACAACAGAATGGTTTGAACAGAAGAAAATACGCCTTCAGGAGTGGCCCAGTCAGAGTCCTGACGTCAACCAGATTGAGACGCTGTGGCATGACCTCAAGAGAGCCAGACATCCCAAGAATATTGCTGCACTGAAACAGTTTTGTAAAGAGGAATGGTCCAAAATTCTTCCTGACCGTTGTGCAGGTCTGATCTGAACTACAGGAAACGGGTCACAGGAGGGTCAACCAGTTATTAGATCCAAAGGTTCACATACTTTTCCCACCCTGCACTGTGAATGTTTACATGGTGTGTTCAATAAAAACATGAACACATATCATCTGTGTTGTGGCTGTATTAGTTTAAGCAGACTGTGTTTGTCTGTTGTGACTTCGATGAAGATCAGAACACATGCATGACCAATTCATGCAGAAATCTGAGTAATCCCAAAGGGTTCCCATACTTTATTTTTCTTCTTATACATATATACATTTGATTAGCTGTGAACAACATGGCACCTTACTTACTTCGAATTACATCTTTTTTATGTACGCTTGTATAAAGCTGCATTATATAATATCACATTCTTTTCATGTACCATCTTCAGACTCTGGCTCTGAGACATGTTGATGGACGTCTCCACAGCACAATGATAGACTCCATGTATTTAGGGCCCAGACTGACTCTATTTAAAGCAGCTGAAAGTGGCAACTCAGACGTCGGATCATTAGCTCTCTCTGGCAAACCGGGCCATGTTTAAAGCTACTGTCAATAGTCATTGTGCAATTAAGTTGTTTGCATCGATAGCCTATTAGATGGCTCTCTCCAGCCCTTTATAAACTGCTGTGTGAATGGTCTTGTACAAGTATAAACACTGCCCTAGCACTCATTAAGGATCTGTAACTAATAACCATCCTTCTTCGGTTTCTTTGGAGCTACTCTTTTTCACTGTCTCTGTCAGTTTCTTCACCTGTTTTCTATCTTCCTGACCTTTGAACTCTCTGTTATTCTGTCTAGCACAAAAGGGAGCACATGTATTGTTCTTGCGATATCAGCACACAGAAAATGTATATTAATCATTTTATGGTCTTCATCATGTTCAGTCTTGATTAGCACCTAGTCTTCAAATTCTCCTTAAAATGAAATCAATTTGGTTTGGGTTTGGGCTTAGACTGTTGGACCTAGTTTTATATCTTGTTTAGTCTTGATTTAGCCTTGGTTCAGTCCTGGTTTAGTCCTTGCTTTAGATTTTCATTTGCACAACAGATTGTGGCTCGTAACTAAATAGTCTTCCATTTCAGGTAACATTCATATATGTAGTTGAAGTCATGTCAGAAACAGTCCCCAAATATAGTTTTTCTACATGCTTCAAGGGTCATTACTTATTAGATAGGACAGTGGAGAAGGGACAGGTAATCACGGAGGGTAGACCATCTGCAAACTGACGTGGGATGAATTTGAATCCACAACCCAGGGCCAGCTGTCCCAACTGAGCTAAACACAGCCGTCTATACTCAACACAGTTATTCTAATGCCATACATCCCTATTTCAGACTGTATCATCCCCACTTCATCCTTCGTTTCTTGATGTACTTTACAAAACCACTCATCATACATTTCCTTTCCTTCTTCCTTCCCTTTTCTCCTCTTCCTCCCTCCTCTCCTGGGTCCCATCCTAGCAAGGCTGCACACACCCAGACACAGATGGCCCCCAGATCAGATTTATCAAGGCCAGTGGAGCCCTCGGCAAAAGGTCACTCTCTTAAAAGCTAGCCCGATCAATGGTCCAACTCCTAATACTACTAATATTTTTTTCTCTTCTTTTTGACCATGGTCTATGTATGTACCTATATGTATTCCGTGTGTGTGGGGGTGAGCTTTGGGTGTCACTAAATCGAAGGGGCCGCTCTTTTAATGACCTCCTCCACCTCTAATAGTGCAACCTTATTGAGGGTCTACTAAATATTTCAGCAAGTCATTAGCTCATTACACGTCATTATCTATGGCGCGTTGGGCCCGCCAGGATTAGCTTGCGAGACTTTTAGCAACTTCACGCCGGTGAGGAAATCAATAATCGGCAGACACTTTCAATCATGGAGATCATCTCTGTGTGTGTGTGTGTGTGTGTGTGTGCGCTTTACAAATAACACACAATTGTACATTTGTGTTGTGAACATACAGTGGATGAATGGCTATAGAAACATGTTGATAGTGCTACTTGATGAATACGCTGACGTTAAACACTCCCGTTTCACCTCAGGGATACGCTCCTATGCCGTTATCAGGCTCATTAGCTGCATTCGGGTGTCTGCGAAAGTGTCAGGAAGTAGCGGTTGGCATCTCTGTGGATATGAAAGGAAGCTTTTAGGAAGTAGGAAATCCCTACAGCCTTAAACGCAACCCCGGCAGCAGTTGTAAAAGTGCCAACTACTGCATCTGAAATCAGTTAGACAAATCAATAGGGCAACAAATTAGTCCACCGAGTTTAACAGAAGCCATTTCTTCAACACAATGGAGAGAAGTCTATTTGTGTGATTTGTTTTAATTTTTCTGCCGGGCGTTTCAGACAGATGCTGATGCTGATAAAGTATAATTTGAAGTTTCCAAAGTATGTATTACTAACAGAAAACATTACTTATAACAAAAGCAATATCAATTATAATTCAAATAGACTAATTTTACTATTGATATATGAATTAGAGCTTAGCCAAATTTCCACAATTTGTATATTTTACTCTGAGCTGTGTAAGCAGCTGCAGCCACGAGCCAGCCCCGTCATCTCAAGCAATCGTCCTCTTGAGCCACAGCCATGAAAATCGGATAAAAAAGTCAACTATTTATACAATGGGATATACAATCTGAAATAATTTACAGCGGAGAGAATTTACTGAATGCAAACTACTATTTTAAAGTGCTCCTGATAGTGATAATTCACGTTCAATTGAATGGTCTCAGACATAATGGAGAAACCCTTATAAATATACCCATTACACTGTAAAACATCTTATATAATATAGGACGATAATAGGCAAACTTATCATAAGATATGTGGCATTGACCTAAACTATGCTGGCAAAGCTTTTATATTTATATTTATTTCTTTATATTAAACCAATCTAAATGAGAGTAAATGCTTATATATTCGACCCACCATTCCTCTATTTACTGTGTTTGTTTTGAAGGGTCAAGAGGGGGATTGTGTGCTCATCGGGAGCGTGCCTGCTTCCAGTGTGCTCCGGCCTGAGCTGTTTAAGGCCACCATGAAACCCTGGGTGACACACTTCTGGAGTCACTTAACAATGGGCAGGGTGTGCGTAGTTAAGTGCATGACTAATTTCCCTTAACGCGTTGCGAGATTGAGAGACTCGGGGGCCAGAAGCGGGCGTGGTCACTGCTTGTTAAGAAGGTCAGAGGTCAGCTGTTCCTTGAATAGGCCCAGAAATCTCCAATTAATTACGCAAACACACACACAAACAGTAACACAGCAGTGGGGCGCACACGCAAACGGCTTGACATGAGAGTCTATTATAAGGGAATACATTTTTGTTAAGAGCCACAACGCTGCATATAAAGTGAAATGGATATTATCTTGAGGGGGGCAGTGAATTGACAATCAGTCACAGGCAAATGAGAAATACAACACAGTGGTAAACAGTGTCAACAGCTAAATGCAGGATTTCTGTGCTGTTTAAAACGATGTACCCTTAGCTCCATCTATCACCCTCTTCTCACTCCTCCTCTCAGTCCAAACAAAGGGATGATCAAAACAGCTAAAATGTAAAAGCTTTATTATAACGGTCCAAATACGACTGCTCTAGTTTGTTGGTCATCTGTCAAGCGGCTTGCTTAGATGATGTTTAGGTGTTACTCAGCAAAACAGTGGATTCCTCATCTGAGAAATTAATAATGATAAAAGGACCTAGCTGGAGGTTGCAAATAGATACAATTTGATGATTTCTGGTGCTTGTGAATGTAAATAATCCCTGGTGAGTAAATTGCTGTCTATTTGTCAATGTCTCTGTGTCAGCCCTGTGACTAAGGGGCAATTGTCCAAGATGCACCCTGCTAATGGCTCATAGTTGCTGCAATAGGCTCTTTTTTTGTGCAGGCTAACTTGAAATACCTTCTTCTACAATACAGCCAAGGTATCACTTTCATGTTACTTGTGAAGAAAACTGTTCAGTAATTAATAATGTATATGCTTGTGGTTGTGTTGTGGAAAAGTGAACTGAATTTAGAATCATACATTTTGCATGCTCTTGTGAATTGTACCATGTACCTTTAATAATATATACAGGTCGTCACCCTGAGTTGTGTTGAGATTCGGAATCTCAGTGGGACTTTCCCGGTTAAATAAAGGTAAAAAAAAAAATCAAATGGTCTTATAAATAAATAAAACCAACTCACTATATTTATCAAACGCTGCAGAACATTTGATGGAAAGGACAAAAAAAGTGAAATTACCAAACTCTGAAAATAAATAAATACATACAAAAAATAATTAAAAAAAATAAAAAATATATATAGAGATTTTATGATGAACAATTTTAAAATATCAGTGTTATATAGCTCAAACTAGAAGGGTGCAAACCTAGTCATTGTCCCTATACTGCAATGGTAACGTTATAACTCCCAGATGTGAGCTACAATTTAAATTGATCAAGTTCATCGGTAGCTGCTTTGGAAATCTTGCGAACAAACGTCAGGTGAAAATGCATAAATATTGAACATTCATTAATACAAACCTTAACCTTGTGACAGCAATTAGTTGCATGGATCACAGAACAGCAAATCTACAGTTATATGTTTGACCTGACAGATTTCAATTCAGTTGTGTCATGTAAGCATCCTACTCTAGTCTAGTCATTTTTACTTCTACTAGACCTAATTTTCCCCTGTCCCCACCATTTATTTGAGTTGTAGCCCCATCTTGGCATCCAACAATAATTCACTTCCTGATTTATTTTGGTGCCGGAGTCATGTGACCCTGAATATTGTAACTGACACTGGGCGTATATTGATCCCTGTGTGTCGGCTAGCAATGCCACTTCCTGCCTTATAATGACCCTAGAAAACTCGTCATCATTATCCACATGGGCATCATCATTTAAGAAAACCAGTTGCACACTTTAACATGTGACTTTTCTATCCGCAGTCCAATCGGGGGTTGTTCTCAGAGGCTGTACTGGGACTAAAACGAACCAAAATTGAACATTCACCTCACAATATATGGAAAAATTCGGTAACAAATTCTTGTTCTTGTATCTACCTCATTAAGTACAATGTAATACACTGTGTAACAAACTCTAACTACATTGTACCTAACCCTAACCCCAACCTTAACCATCCTGTACAATGTAGTCACATGTTATTACAGTTTGTTACACAGTGTATTACATTGTACTTAATGAGGTAGATAAAATGCAGTTTTAAGGGCTATGTAAAATAAAGTGTGACTGAAAATTGAGAAAATGGTGTTCAGTTATAATAATAAAAATACATATTTCCCAGCCTTACTTACTCTCTATGTGAATCTCGTAGCAGCAGGCGGCTGTATTGTGTTGTTTGTGTGCGTTTCTAATGATGCTATATTGCCAGCGAAGAAAAGAGGCTGCTGTCACCATAGTAATGAGGGGTATTTGTATCAGTTACCTGGCACTAAACCACTCTGATCTCCTCAGCTCATGTCTCATTCCCCCAGACAGGTGTACTGTTTGTGTGTGTGCAACAATGTCCATGCATCTGTTAAAGAAGCTAAAATACATAGCAGTGCCTATAAGTGGCTCTAAGTGGACATAAGGTATAAGGAATGCGCAGGATCTTATAGACAGCTACAGATGATTGTTTGTTTGTTTGTGAGTGTGTGCGTCTATGAGAGCAGGGGGTGTGTTGAGGTGGAAGAGACAAAGAGGCTAAATTGAAAGGAAATGATGAGAGATGAGTCTAGGTTCCACATTAGCGCTGTGCAGCTTTTTTTCTTTCACAATGATTGTCTGTGATGTTTCCTCGTAGTAAAGTGGTGCACGGGGGTTTTTGTCGCTTTGGGGGTCTAGCTTGAGTTTGGTATCGATGATCATAAAATGTGATATATATAAATATGGCACAAGGGGTCAGAAATCTGTGTGTTCCTCGTGCCAGTTCCAAGCCTGGATAAAAGGAGAGGGTTGCGTCAAGAAGAGCAATCCGCATAAAACATAATGCCATGTAAATCGGTAATTCATTCAAGGGGGCAGAGGTTATGGTGTGGCGACTACAGAAGGGAAGCATACACATTAGCTCGATTCTGGGGTATTTGTAGATAGTCTAAATAAATGCACACCAATGGTTTTTTTTTTTATATAAATATAAAAACTTCAACACGTCAGATGGAGGGAAAAAAGTACCAAAAAAGTAAATACAATACAAGGGCAAAAACTGAACTAAGCACCTCATTCAGTTGGTCCTGAAGAGCATGTAGCGCAGAGGAACAAAAGCTATTCAAAAACATTTCTGGCACTTGATATTCATCTTATCTATTAGTTGGCTCGTCGCCGTTTTGTATTGACACTACTGCTTTGGAAAGCGTTTGTGTATATTGCACTTGTGTATGTTGTATGTATGTGTCTTTTTGGAGGGTGTGGGGGTGAGGCCGTCTCCATGGTAACATCCCGCCACCACCCCCAGTGGCTCCTAAAGACAAAGCACACACACACACACACACACACATGCACAGGGAGCACTACAGGGCCAGCTGAGCCAGATCAATATTTCTCCCCATTTAAAGAACAGAATTCAGAGAATGGCTTTAGAGAGCGCACACTGCAGACGTGCCTAGACCTTGGTATTTTATTCTACACAAAACACCCAATCTGCAAAGTGCTGCTTTTTCACAGACTCAAAAATAATTCCTGGCCTTTTTTCTTTTTCCTTTTGAGTGTATTGACGAAAGCCCCGGTTAGAGCTCCATGCGTTCTTCTGTCCCATCTTTGTCTGCCTCCCTCCTGACACTTGCAGGCTACCTCTTCCTCA
Source organism: Philypnodon macrostomus (assembly GCA_036025475.1). Classification (NCBI taxonomy): domain Eukaryota; kingdom Metazoa; phylum Chordata; class Actinopteri; order Gobiiformes; family Eleotridae; genus Philypnodon; species Philypnodon macrostomus. The sequence goes on along the minus strand of JAVQKC010205478.1, from coordinate 5,715 downwards.
CACTCTCTCTGGGTGAGTGACAGGGTCAGATTGCTCTCAGCATCCCAGCTCTTTGTCCGAGCAGCGGCTGACCACAGCTTAGGCCCGGGCAGGTCCCGCTCTGGTCCCAAGAGGCTGAGAGTCCAGCTCTGTGGCCTTGGCCCTGCCTGTAATGCTCACTGCCTACAGGCTCAGGCAGAGGGGGTCAGTGGATTTAAGGGGGGGTCAGTAAAATGGTGCTGAAATGGAATGGGGCTCCCTCTAGCTCTGGTACCTCGTAACAGCAAGGGGACCCATGAAACATGGCTGTGGTGGAAATAGCATAGTCACATATACTGTTTTTTACTGATGAAATGGGGGAATGAAACTAACTAACTTCGACTCAATGGTCATTTATAGGGCTAGACATTCTATTATGTATTACTATGCCAATGTGTCTTTACTTTTTGTTCAAGAAAGTTAAAGTCGCTTATATTTTCAATAAAGGCTAACCAGGACAGAGTATAGTCAAGTGAAAGTTTGCTTTATATCCACCAAACTGACAAAGCTTTTTTGAATAAACATAGTGTCATATACAAAATGTGCCGTTTAAAACCTGGCACAACAATCTTCAATATTGAAATTTTGTGATGTAAAACATTTTTAATACATCATTTATACATGACGAGCTAACACATACATGGACAAAGCATCCGCATGTATATTTACCCACTTAGAGGCACATGAAAAACACCCTTCTGTCTATGTGACATATAACATTCTCTGTCACTTCCTAATATGTTCCCTCCAGCCATCACACACACCATGTTAAACACAGGTGCATGAAGCTGCATCTAAAACATACACGGATGGCTGCAGATGCCCGAGCGACTATCCGACACAAACAAATGCACAAACATTCATATAGACTTGCCTGGGGCTGATTGGTAAATCCTGTTTCTGAAGCAGCCATGGGAGGTATCCCAGGCCTGGACCGCTCGATATGTTGACAGCCCCAGTGTGTGCGAGCCTATGAGCGGGTGCATCTCATTAAGCACATCCCACGTAGCAGCCAGTCATTCTACCTCTAATCATGTATTGTTTTGCTGAATTTGTTTGTTTTTGAGCTAAGATAATTAAAGTGGATGAATCTGATAATTGATCATATTAAGAGATAATAATTGCAAACTGCAAACGCACTGTAAAATTATTATTACTGAAAACTCCAATAAACTGATTGAAAAAGTGACTCCAGAGTTACACCAATTATATTTATCCAAAACAGATAAACCAATACCGTTCCATCAGTAGCTTACTTTTAGAGATTTTTTATTTTTTACATTTTAAGTTTATTTAATCACCTTTTTCTGTTTATTCCTGTAAAGAGTGTGATTAATTTATATACAATTAAATACAAAGGCCCTAATGTGAATTTTAAACAAATTTATGAATTTACTTATTATTGGTTGTTTAGATTTGTCTAGATTTGTTTCTTAAGTCAGGTTCACAAGGCTAATTTTTACAGTGCGGAGCAGAAGGCAGGAGATTGAATGGGACTTTACCTGAGTGGGGTCCATTTTGCGGACATAACCCACTCCAATCATGCTCAAGTCATGGCCGTGTGCTCCCAGAGAGGCTGGCGCGACACGTCTAAGATTACTGAGCAATACTCTCATTAGTTGTTAACGCTCAGAGACCTGTCGAGAGCTCTTGAACAAAGCTCCAGTCGGCTGAGGCGCTACTAATGATGGTACAAACATAACAGTATAAAGGAAAAGTCAATCCCACAGCAACGCTAAACACGAAAACACTTTTAAAAGAGGATGAGCTGTTTTTAATGTCACCCCGGGTACTTCGACACAGCACTCTTGAAAGATAAAGAGCAGTTATGAAGCTGACAACACGACTCTTCACAACACATCCATCACTGGGTTAGTCATTTTGTGCACTCACTCAAAGCCCCCAAAGAATTATCTCCATCCAGATGAAAGGAATGCCTCGAGATTAGCACTACGCTTCAGTTTATTCTTTTTTAAGAATCTTTTTAAAGAAATTAACAAAAATGCACAGGTAAGAAAAGACGTTCCAATAAATTCATGACAATAAAGCATGAAAAAGCACCTGGTCCCATAGAATTATGTTGAAGTGGTCAAGGAAAAAAACATAATAAATAGCCCTTTTCAGTTCACAATAAATCTGTTTACATTGATCTATTTTAATGCATGGGACCTTTTTAATGATGTATCCTATCTCACAATGATTAAAAAAATCCTTAAAAGTTTCAGGATATTCCCCATCCACATCAAAGACCATTTACTCTTTTGCCATATATTCAGAACCTTTTATATAATCAGAACTTTTTAATACTCAAGCCTGTGCATTATGTTTTGACTTCTGTTGCTAACAAGCCAGCCAACAAACAGTAAGCACAAAACATAACCCCCTTTTGTGGTGGTCAAGTGCTAAAATGTCAGGGCAGTAAGCATGAGGATTTTACTGATCTGAAGTAAAATCAGTATCTTAAATTCAATGATATTTAAATACTATTGCCTGAACGCCTGCATGGAGTGTTGTTTTTTCCTCTGAGCTATTTGTGCTGCTGCTTCTTCCATCACCAACGACCAGGGTTTTTCAGCTGAAGGGACGAGTCAAGATATACAGAGCGCCCCGACATGTCCATATTTCAGACTCCCAAACACACACACACCTGGTACATGGAGTGTGCAGTGTGTGGGAGGGGTGGTGCTGCTGGAGTGGCACGCTAATGGGACAGAGTGAGCTGGGGCCAGAGGTTGTGTGATAGGGACAGGGACACGCTGTCGCTTGGATCTGAGCAAGTGTGTGTCTTTTGGAGTGTGTTTGCAGTTGTGTGTCTGTGTGTGGTTTTGTGTATGTGTGGCAGGCGACACACAAACACCTTGAGGTGAGGCAGACGGCACCAGCTGCCTGTAAATAATGTGCCAGACTTTGAGAGAACACAATTTGCCAGTTTAATAAAAAAATATCAAATTAAATGAATTTATGGGGGCATAGTGGCAAATGCTTCTGCCTTTCAAGCAAGGAGGTTGTGGGTGCCATCCTCAAGCCAGTCTGCACGTCCTCCCTGTGGGTTGCAGGTACTCTGGCTTCATCTGACTGTCCAAAGGCATGCATGTGTTAATAGGGTTAGCAAATTGAAATTGCCAATCAAAAGTGAGTGTGATTTATGGCCACCCTTCAACTAGCTGGCCACTGTTCAGGGTGTACCTTTTAAGGCCCATAGTTGCTGGGAAAGGCAGCCTACTATTTCTGATATTTTGGTCCAAGTCTGAGTTCACTAACATTTGCAGTGTTTTTTTTTGCAGAAAAACACAGTGTTCAGAACTTGGTGCAGACTTCTAAGACGGTGAATGCACCAGGGATAAAGTTGTGAGAATTCTGCCCTTTGTGTTCAGTGGGCTTCATCACAGATAAGGCCACAAGTTTGGATCCTCAGACATTAGACACATTCTGTTGAGCTCCACTTCCCACTCAGAACAGATCCACACTTCAGGCTGTTTTGGAGCAAATGCCAGATCTCTACCTTTTTCTAAAGCAAAGACAATATTCTCCAATATAATGTTAGACTACTACTGGAGCCTCACGTTCACTACTTACATGCTGGTATCTTCACAAGTTGGTCACACTTTATTTAACATAGCCCTTAACTACATTGTAACTACCTCAGTAAGTACAATGTAATACACTGTGTAACAAACTGTAATAACATGTAACTACAGTGTACATACAGAATGGTTAAGGTTAGGGTTAGGAACAATGTAGTCACATGTTCTTACAGTTTGTTACACAGTGTATTACATTGTACTTAATGAGGTAGATACAATGTAGTTAGGGGCTATGTCAAATAAAGTATTACTCACCAGTTCAATAGAAACACATCCAATTCTAAAAATAAATAAATAATCTAATTCCATTTGATGTCAGAAACAATAAACAAAAAAATACAAATACACTCTATGGTTCATGTTTATTGTGATACAATATGTTGACAAACATTATCATCATCATTACAATTCGGTTTTATGTCATTTTCTAGTCTCTATTCCCTACTTTTTTAGATAAATTTATACATGTCCAGCAAAAACAAAGTACAATTACCAATGCAGCCTTGACACATCCATTTGTAGATGCATATTTCTTTTCTTTGGCTGTGTAAGCATGTTTGTTTGTCTTTATTGCTCATTAGTATAAAATGCATGTTACTGTGTATGTGTGAACATGAATGAATGCTGTCATTTATGAGTCTGTCCCACGTCAAGATTCCGGGTCTGGCGCATGGGCGCCGCAATCCGACTTTATTGTTTTATGGTTCTCAAATAAAATCACTTGGTTTTCCAAAGTGCAGCATGTAATAACATCAGAGTGACCGTTTGTGCCTGCGTGTGCACTATGAAGGAGCCTTTGCTGGGGTATATTTGAGTGCACACAATAACAATTAGACAAAGAAAGTCATTGAACAAAAGGGAGGAATGAGAGAAATGGAAAGAGCAAAAGAATCGTGTGCATACTCCATCAGAAAAGGCTTGATTTAAGTGCTTGTTTAAAGGTGACGTAGAGATGCCATTAAACAAACTAGATTTATATTCAGCACTACTAAGCGGAGGTGTCGTTCCTCTTTACATTTAAGTACTCCATTCATGGATTTCAGTAACATGCAAATGCTTCCTTAGACACCATGTAAAGCAGACTGTATGTTTTTATAGTGAGGGTTAGACACCCTAGTCCATGACAATTCAATTACAGTGTCTGATGTGCAAGACAGAGCAACCACTATGTCTGGCAATGGGAGACAAACCAAGTTAAAAGTAGTTGCATCATCTGGCACTTTAAGGACATAAATATTTAGTTATTGGAGTCTCTTCTTTTAGTTGCAGTACTGATACATACACTTTCTGTATGTACTTATTTCACAGGACAGCATCACTACAAGAAATCAGGAAGAAGAGTGGTGAGAGTCTACTCACTGAGCTAAACCCAGGCCTTCTATACTGTACGGTCTACTCACTGAGCTAAACCCAGGCCTTCTATACTTTAAGGTTCCCAAATGAATGGTTGGTAACTGATAATGGGTGGATGGCAGTGACGTGCAGTCAGAGGAGACAGGGGAGTAAGGGGAGTCAGGGGAGGCAGAGGAGACAGAGGAGGCAGGGGAGGCAGAGGAGGCAGGGGAGGCAGGGGAGGCAGGGGAGGCAGAGGAGGCAGAAGAGGCAGGGGAGGCAGAGGAGGCGGGGGAGTCAGGGGAGGCAGGGGAGGCGGGGGAGGCAGAGAAGGCAGGGGAGGCCGTCATTAAAATAAAAAAAATAAAATGAAAAAATAAATGAAATGGTTGTATTTTGCAGTAATTTTATAAACTTATTCTCAATTTAACTTTGCCGTTTTTATATTATCTTTTAATTTTCACATTTACCACTAAAATAATGAGAGACTAGACACAGTGAAACATAGCGCCGCACAGCGCTGCACCGCCTACATCCGGAGGCCAGGTTTGACTGGGCCTCATGTGAGGTCGGTGCTCTCTCTTTATGTCGCTATTAAATGTTCAAATACGAATACTATATGAACTAAATGTTCAGAGTTTAGCTGATTTATATAATGAGCCGTGTTTTTGTCAGCAACTTTATTTCTGTAATGTGTTTCTTGTGCCATACAATCGGTGGCGTAGAAGCATAAGGGAGGCCGACACTTCTCCGGCCTCATGTTAGAGGGCACTAATGATGC
>JAVQKC010205471.1:0-18253 GCA_036025475.1 Philypnodon macrostomus | reverse complement strand
AACTGATCCGGCAATTCGTTTTTGAGTTATCGCGTTCACAGCTAGGATCTGCGGACGCGGACGCGCACCGACGTGATTCCATAATATCGGCGACACGCTGTTTTCGCCGATATAATAATGGGATGTTTTGACACCAACACTTGGAATTGATAAGAATGTCTGTTAAAAGCCTGGCTGTGAGGTCAAACAAGGACAACACAAAATCCTTCTAAACCCAGTGTCCTCAAAAAAACAACTGTGGCGTATTTGTTTAGTATAACTGCTTTAGCATGAGTTAGCCTGCATCAGGACTGAATCAAATAAACACCACTTTACAAATTAGACTTGGCCCCTCATAGCCGAGAGAGAAAACCTTCTGCCATTGCAAACCGTGGCTGATAACTATTGACTCAAATCCACTTAGCGCAGAGATTTTGCCAAAGGACTTAAACTTATTGGGCGTCCCTGTGGTGTAGCCAAAAGCAGTGGGTTTAATCACAAAAAACGGACAGATGTGGAGCCTTTTGAGTCATCTGTACGCTTGTTTGATTTTTCTTTTTTAAATGACAAAATTATACCAACTATGATTATGTGGAGACTTTTGGCAGATTAATTATTCTAGCAAACCAGTTAGCTTACTTAGCAAGCCTAGTTTATAGGCAAATTGGTCAACAGGCACCAGATAAAAGTCAGTAAGTAGTGAAAAAGTTATGAAGCCAGTGTTTAAAATTATAATAACTTTATATTTACGTAAATCTAAGGTAACAGTAAAAGGTAGAGAACACTTAAGTCAAATTGCAGCAAAGTTTGTTTGATCTAAAATGTACCTCCTGCTTTTTAAGCATAGAGCACTATTAATATGACAAAGTGATTAATGGCCAAACTTTCATTTTGTTCAGCTTTTAAGTTATGTAAACCTAATGCATCTTTAGATTTTGACAACCTTAAATTTCAGTATCTGGTTACAGAAGGATTAAGGATACAGCTTGTTGAAAATGACCAGAGCAGAATGAAAAGTGCTATAAATTGTGGGTTATAAAATTGACAGCACTGAGAGAAAGGCATCCAAAAAGGGGCACAGAGCAGGAATATTGCATATGTAGTGTTGTGCAGGGCGTACCAGTTTGGCCTGGGCTTCTGCGATCTTGCGGTTATTCTCTTCCAGGATTTTTTCCAACTCCTCCCGCTTCGATTTTTCTTCTTCCTAGATGGACGATACGGTGCCATGTTAGCGCACGAACGGGCTACAGCCAAAACCACTGTATACATTCCCACACAAACCTCACACACACACATACTGGTTTACAAGCACTCGCAAACATCCCAACTCACTCCACAGAGAAGCTTCTTCAGCCTTTCGCACATGTGCCATTCCTCGCAGTCACCCCAAATTGTTTTAAAGTACAAAACTGCAGGGGATTCATTAAGCCCTCCCTCTAGTGCTGCCCTGGAACTATTAAAAAGCTAGGCCACATTTCACTGCATTACAAAAAAGGGGGAAACCCACTCATCACACTCATAAAAAGACTTTTAAAAATGACAGACAGTACAATCTAAAGAATAACATCATTAATAAAAGCAGAGAAAAAGTTACAAATAAATAAAGTAGGGAATAGTTTTGGCTCACCAATGCACGTATACCTACGCTTTTTCCTTGCCTGTGTACCTACACAACTGATGAAAGATTCAGCGTTAAATGGTTGCATTTACTGTCTCGTCCGTAGTGTGGCCCCTGCTGAGACAGAAGCGCTCCTGAGGTGGGTGGGTGCGGAGGAGGTAGATGTAGGTATGGGGATCTGCCAAACACCATACCGCGCCCTCAGCATTCCTCTGTATTACTCTGAGTACTCTGAGTACTGTACTCGGCAGAACCAGCTCATCCCAATGTGTTAGACACACCAATGTAGGACCACGGGTCCATCCCATCCTCTACTGAAGCTAAAGGTGTCTTTTAGCACCCAATACTGACCCTAAAGTTTACCATAAAATCAATGGGCTGGGATGAGGGATGGAGACAAAATGTAGGGTTTGGGCACAGTAAGGTAACATGTGTTTCGAACCTGCTACGGAGGTGCTCCTTAGGAAACTGAGGTATATTCAGTGATATTGTTCAAATAGTGCTATATATTTTATGTATATGTTATTCAGCCGATAGTGAGAACAGCAAACAAAGTTTAGCCAGAAAGTAGTAATCAAATACTGTCTGACGCTGTAAAACTGGGGGAAATGAGTACAGTAGCATTTGTGTGACACCTCACATCACAACATACCATACGTGTTGCCTATATTACACTACACCTGTCATTTACAGACAAGACATATTTATGCCAAACCACCAAACAACACCAGAGTGTGCTGCTAGGACTAGGTTTCAAATCTAAAAGGCTGACTGCCTTTACCAGCATCATTTGTCTACAAGGAGGGCAAAAAAACATGGTGTCAAAAAATGTATGTGATTGGGCCATTACATGGTGCTAAAGGGCACCTTTGTAGTCGGAAAAGGATGTGATGGCCCATTGACCAGACGTTGGTAGATCACACCTGGGCCGTGAGGATTGGCGAGTCTGTGGCTACAGCCGACAGTCTTTATAAAGTCTATGTTCCTTGGTCTGAGTGAAACAGTACAGTGTAGTCTGTGTTTGGAGGACGCACCACGGGACACTTACAGTACAGGACACAGCTGAAAGGCTGCAGGTCAGCTCGGTCAATGCTAGTTAGGAAGGTGGTGAGTTGTGTTTCCAAAGTAAAAACAACATGTTTACAGATATTCATAACAAGATCATAACTTACAGCAGCCCTATGGAGAACAAGGCATGAGAACACACAACACAGTACATTTGATTGGCTTCAAAAAATACTTTTCAAATTAAAGTTTAGAAATTATATTTTGACAGATAAAGACTAAAGACAGTTGTGGATGTGGATTACTATGAGTCCCATAGCAGCTAAGAAAACATTATTAAACATGCAGGTCAAAGTGGAGGAAAGAGAGGGAGTTAGGGGGAGGATCAAAAACGTACATAGTGTAAAACTTTTTTTTTTTTTCTTGAAAAGAGAATTTAAAATTTCTGAAAAAAATATTGCTGCCATCGTAACGTAATGTGCGTTTACAGCATTCCTAAATATCTGATGTGTTTTGTTCAGAAGGGTCAGTGTAGCCCTACTGGTTATGGTATAATATAATGTTTGCATATTTCTGTCCTCATTAGTGCCACGTCACTGGCTGCTTCTGGTCACTAGTCGGGGTCACTAGGCTTTAGCTGGCCCTCTCATTCATATTAACTATTAACTGTAGTGTCAACAAAACCTCTCTCATGAAGACATGAAGACGCCTGGGACGAGGGGGTGTCTACATGGACATGGTGGGGTTGTTGCTGATAGTTTCTATTAATTTTCATTCTGTAAGAAAATTCAAATGTATAAAACTTTTTTTAAATATGTAACTTTCACATTAATAAAACTGCTATGGCAAATGTCACAGCTCAGTGTTTCTAAATTTCCCCTGAGACACAAAAAAATAATACCCTTAAATTCTCAATGTAATGCTAGGAGCATCCTCTTTCACTAAAGGAAAATCAGAAAATAACTTTATGATTTCATATAAGCCATTTATTGGGGATGGATACTGACAAAATATAAGGTAGGTCAACACGTGTGTGATCTTCTGTTTGCATGAATTCTATTGGTAATATAATTTTATCAAGTTCAAATGCCAGTATTATTTTTCTGTCCAAGATAGGATTTATTGACTGGTCAGGCTTGCCTGAGTGGTCTCTGTGCTCTATTAATGAAGTGAATTAACTCAAACAGCTATGTTAATTGCCTAATCCACATGGACTTTGAATGAATAATGAATGAATCTATGTGATACTTGTGCCATGGCTAAGTCCAACTTTGAAAGAGGGATATGTGCACAATTTGAGATTGAGATTTTGTTTAATCCAGATTACTTGGTTGCTAAAAATGTTATGTCCCACAAAGCAGTGGTTCAGGGGGAGTAGAGGGGAAAGTGAGGGTCTTCGTTCCCAACGACCGAGCGTTACCTCTCTGGCCTTCTGTGCGGCCAGCTCAGCCTGCCGCTGCCTCTCAAGCTCCTCCAGCAGCTGTCTCTCCATGATGCGTTTGGCCTCCTCCACACGCCGCAGAACCTCTCTCTCAATCTCGTCTTTACGTTTTTCTAGCTCCTCCTCCACGCGTTTGGCCACCAGCTCCTCCACACGCCGGGCCGTCTCCTCCTCTATCAGCTTCTCCTCGATCTCCTGCTGACGACTACAACACAGAGGATACATTCCCTTATAAACTTTTTTTTTATAAAAATTTGGGCGGCAGTGGTGCAGTGGGTAGGCGCTCGCCCTTCAACCAGAGGGTCGGTGGTTCGAGTCCCCGTCCAAGCACACGCTGTCTTTGTGTCCCACTTAACCCACATTGCCTATGAATGAATGTGGCCAGGTCACCATTGTAAATGAGAATTGGTTCTCAATTGGTTTACCTGATTAACTAAAGGTTAAATAAAAACAAAATAAACACCCTTTGATAACTGTAGGGGATTGTAGATTTGATAATGAGTTTGGTCACTGGGTAGCATGTACACCGAGTAGCGCCTGCATGCCCTCCTTGACACACCCCATTATGCTTATCTAGACTTGAGACTGGGACACGTTGAGGAATTTTTGTCTCAATGTCAGGGAGAGTGGGTCTTTAACCACATACTATAACATGCAGTCTGCTGGTGGCAAGTCATTTTTTAGTTCTGTAACAACCAGCTACTTCTGTAAAAGCTATATGACACCAAGGAGCAATTGTACTAGTTTGTTGCTTAGCCCTGGTGTGTTTCTATCATGTCTTCAACAGCCATGGACTAAAGTGAAAGATCAAAGCTAGTTTTGTTAAAAGTGAAAACTGTAGCTGAATCCACAAACACTTTGGAGTAATCGAATATCTCTTATGGTTAATAAAGCCACATGAGAGGCTATGCTGCAGCTATTATTATGTCTCTAACAGTTTTTCCACAGGCCTGCTGCTGCTGATGTTCTGCACTGGGGCCATTTCCACTGAGCGCTCAGCAGGGTCGACCACAGGACCATAACACTGTGGGTCAGTGCGGTCAGGAGCGCACTGTGGCATCCGCCAAGCACTGTCTTTATTAAAAACTCATGCAATATGTCTATTCTCTAAAGACTCCACAAATTTGACTGTTACAATATCTTTACGAATCAATAAAGTTTGGACTGTTTTAGCAGGAGGGAGGGGGGAGCTAGAGGTGAGCAGCCTGAGCCAAAGCAGCATCCTCTTCTCCCCTCTTAAAGTTTAATACATCATTTCTGCATCATCTCATGTGTATCTGCCCACTGTATCTGAATCTGATTTTGGGCAAAAATAGGCAAAACCAACCTATTTCACAAGTTAGGTGCAACTCTGGGGCCTGTCTGCAGCTGAACTTACAACTAATGTAATTGGTGATATACCCCCAAAAACTTTGGCTCCAGTCCCATGCTTTATTTCCTGGGCTCAAATCATTTAAATCCCTCACACAGCGATGCCTCGATGTTTAACACAGAGCTAAATGCTTTTTGGTTTTAAGTTTTATTTTTGTAGCACTGCGCCACTACTTCCTGTTAAGCCGTCTTCACCGTATCCTCAGGGAATTTACGCGGGAGTCGCAGCAGCACTGCTGGAAATGATCAGGTCATTACGATGTTTTTGATGAATTAATTATGCTAATTAACCAAACGCAAAATCAGCGCCATCCAAACAAACAACAGTGAAACAGAGGGAAAGCGACTTTGCTGTGTGGCTCCAGTAGTTTGACACAGTTGTGTAGTTTGTGCTCCCCTGTTTCTCAGTCGTTACGTCTGAGACCCCAGTCTTTTCAGTAGCTGTGATGTAGTCCAATCGTGTAGTGTTTGACCCCCAGTTTTTTCAAAATATAGAAAAACTTGTGTAGTGTGTCCCCAGCATTAGTAGACTTCAAAATAATCAAATTAAGATTATTTTATGTTGGTCAACAATCTAAAGTGTAGTTTTCTGTCACAGAAGACTGATCATCCCCTCTTCATTCTTTAAATAGTTTCTTAAAAACTTAAGTTAATCCAAGCCAAAGGCCACTACAACAAATCCTCATCCTTTTATTTAAGTGTGTTATTGTCCACAGTGACTCTAAACAGGAAGCCATTGGAGGCCAGGGAGGTGTGCTTGTGTCACAACACTTCGGCCCGCTCCATCAGATCTGATTTCACTGGGTCAGCTCTGTGAGAAACCAGAGCTCAGCCTGTCCTTATCTGCACATCTTGCTGGCTCCACATTTGCATTTCTATGTGCTGTTAAGTGGCCCTGTGGCTATTAGCGCAGGAGTAAAGAGGAGTACACCGGGGAGACCAGGTGTGGGGCAGCGGTGCGGCCGTTCTCAGGTGTGTACAGCCTCCAGCTAAAACACAGCTTCACAAAGACCGCGTCCCGTTCAATAGACAAGACCTGCCTTCGGACAATACCGGGGCGGTGGTTTAGGACGCTGGAGTGACAGAGGTCGCTGAATTCAGCTCGTCCCCAAGCGCTTTACTGCACACGCAGCTGCTCGTGCCTTTGTTTTCAACCATTAATTTTAGGGAAAGTATACTTTTACAACCATAATTAAATTATGTCCCTTTTTTGGAAGGGTGGCTATGTTAAAAAACAGAGACTAAGCAAACTGAAATCTGACACATCATCATATATCCTAAATTATAGTCTAACATTGAGTAGGATTGTGGAATATGGCCTGCAATAACCTGATGCTCTTGGACTTTTGGCATATAAAAGTTAACAAAAAAATATATATAGATGCCATTAGTTTTACTGGCGTCACTAGCACAAAGTTAAATGTTGTCATAATACCATTGCTTTGTGATTTATTTAATTACATGTGATTATATTAAACATAAAAATAATAATAGACAGTATATTGCATAGCCCTACTTGTAATGTACCAGTTAAGAGTACTAATTATTGCTACCAATGTGAATCAAGGATATGTCAATGAAATTATGTAATACACTAGACTAAATAAGTCTAACAGATAAGCATATAGACCCTTTCAAAGTTTGTAAACAGAAAGTTCTAAATTCTGGAATGGAGGCAACTGGAGGAAAGACCGTAATACATTTTCAATGGAGAAATTAGAATTAGCCACAAAATATTTCAAATTAAGACGGTTTGACAAATGACATCCACTCTGCTACATGTAGGTGATGTCATTGCCTGGTTAGGAAACATTAGTGAATGTACCTCACATTGTATGTTTATTTAATGTACACAGTTGGACTTTTGGCTGGTGGCAAAATTCCTGATTTTTAGGTTTTACTGGACAAGTCCTCACAGAAATGTTGAAGACCACAATAGTTTTTCATTGTATGCTCAGAATTATTCTATCCCTCACCACAAATTCTACTACGTTAACTCACTTTTGCTCCAGTCGCCTCCATTCTGGAATCTTGAACATTACAAATGACAAACATTGTAAAGGGCCTATAAAAAGTACTAAGAAGTATACAGAAACAACTGTCAGGGTAATTTTTACTACACGTCACACATTATCTAACGCTAAAGCAGTAATGCAAAGCTTGCACAGAATAAATGTTGAAGTCACAAGTAATAAACGCACTATTTCTCATTATAATATTCACATAATATAACACAGTGGCCTCAGTATGAACCCTCACTCTAAAAAGCATGACAGACAGCTCTCCCCCTGAGGCCTAACCTTACTTAGGCTAACATTAGCATGGCGTTAGCTTAGCATTAGCTTTTTTCCCAGAGCAAAAGCAATGGCACCAAGCTAACTAGCAAAGCATGTTATCCACACACCACTATAATACGTTACGTGTTCACAGATATACTCACATTTTCCGTTGTCGTTCCATTTCTACCCTTCTCTCCTCTTCCTCCTTCTTCTGCTTCTCGTCCAGGGCATTTCTTTTGCTCAGGGTCCGGCCGAAAATGTCGATGCGCTCGGGCGGCGAGGCGGCTCTGTCTCTGCGGGACGAGGCTGTGGTTGACCGAGAACGAGAGCGAGATTCTCTGCGCCGATTTCTTTTGGACTCCCGGGACTTGGACCTCTTCTTAGACCGTTCCCTGTCTCTAGATCTCGACCGAGACCGGCTCCGCTTCTTGCTGTGCTTGCTGCTTTTGGAGTGTTTGGACCTGGAAGTGCTGCGGCTGCGAGAGCGGCCCATGTTGACTACCTCCGTTTAACCCAAAACGATGTGCCTTGTAGTTGATATGTGCGTAATATTAGCCGCCCGGTCTATTCTATATGTGGTTTTCAATACAGTCGGCCAGGTTTGGCCCCGTTAACGACTATATTAGTTTGAAAAAAATGTATTAAAAAGTGGTTGTTATTTTGCCCTCCTAACTCGGTAAGAAGAAAGATGGTGGATCGTCGACAGTTGTAGTTTCCCAGCATGCACCTCAGGCTTCGGTATTTTCCGTCAGTCTTCGGAACTTTTTGACCAAAACAGTTTTCTCACCCATTGAAATAAATGTAATATCTTTCCAGTCCCATTCTTTATATATCGTATATAATTAATGTATTAAAAGTCAAATTGAAATAATCTACAATACAAATTTATATATATAAAAATAATTTCATTAGCCCCACTGTTATTTAATTTAAAGTGGTAACACAAGTCTGATCTGTTGTTGCTGTAGAGGCCAAGGAAGAAACTAAAGTGAAACAATAATTATGACAGATTACCTACTTTACATCAGAGACCAGATAAAGCAGATAAAGCAAGTAAATAAGTATATAAACTACAAGTACTATAAGTATATATAACTACCTTACAAACCCCCAGTGTAAAGAGACAACTTTAACACGTCAGTATTTCACTTTTGACATAGCATCACACTCAAATGAACAGTTACATGAAATAGTGATAATGCAAGCTGTATTGACACATGAGACTCTGTCTTTCTTTAGGGTCTTGTAGGTCAATATAACATGGTCAGGTTGCAGGATTGGTAACACGGCCGTCATCTGCAAAGAAGGAATCAGGCTATATACACCTACTGTACATGAATAAAACCCTATTTATTTTACAGTTCTGAAATATGCCTAGTAAATAAATGTCATTATTAAAGTAAATATTCATATTTTATAAGAGTGCGCATACAAATGTGGAGAAAAGTAAATATAAGTAATATCAGGTTGCCCTTACAAAATCTGAATAAAGAAGAAGAAGGTTATAACAAAGTTGCCTCAGAGGGCTTCACAGATGGATGTAAACAATAAACAATAAAGGTCATTGCAAACAATAAACAAAGTTAATAGACAATCAATAAACAATAAAGACACAAACAAAAGGACTGTCTTAGGACAACCTCTGTCCTTAGACCCTCCAGCAAGGAAAAAAAAAACATTTATGGGAAAAAGAGACACCTTAGGGAGAACCACATGATAGAGGGATCCACTCCCAGGACGGGCAGGCTATAGATGTATCCAGGACTGATGGATGAGGTCCTTGTGCTGAGAGAGCTCAATATGTGTGTGGATGCAGCAGGTTTAGGGGTACATCCAGATGAATGAGGAGATGCAGCAGGTTTGTTTGGGGGTGGGGGGATCCTGATGAGAACACGAACACAGAGGCGGCCAGTTATCCAATAGGACATCTAATGGCAAGCCAGGAATCTGAAACAATATCCACTCCCCCAAGAAGGAGTGGGACAGGACAACATGTGAATTGCAATGATCTAATGATAAATAAAACTTAACAATGTAAAAAGTGTAGAAATTAAGAGAGAGCCAATAGTAAAAAGTGTAAGGTCTAGAAGTGGAGAGACAAAGAGAGTAAATAATAAGGAAGAACAACCTAAACAAAATTCTACTGCTTTTGTTGCCACCTGGATTTGCATCTTTTTGATCAACTCTCCTATTTAAGTGAAACCTGAAAACCTGAAACCTGAGAACCCCAAATAATATTGCTAACACAAAACAATACTTTGAACCAAGTGCACATGTTTTCCCAATTTCACCTACATTTCAGTGTTCAAGTCAAACCCATGCGCTATCAACAGCTAACTCTCCTATTATCTGCACCCATACATTTTGTGACATTGCCATCAGATAACCATACAACACAGAGCAAAAGGGGAGACAAACGACTTTACAATGACACAATATTGCAGAAAAAAGCACTCAAGCAAAATGAGGCCATTGTGATCATTCTCCCCAGAGTCCCGCTCCTAAAATAATCCACCACGACTATATTTAAAAGCACATAACTCAAAAGCCCAAAAAAGGTCGCACCGCATCATTCCGTTTGTCATTTCGCTTTTTCTAATCATCTCTGGAGGTTTTATTTTAGAAGAGAGAAAGGGATTTGTCACGGTGCTGTAACATAAAGTATAGGCCTGTATAGCGTTAGGAGATGATGAAATATTGTAAGTGATGCTGAAAGTATGGGATGGGTTGCTGCCAATTTCAAAAGTGCAAGATATGTTCAACTTTGTGTTTAATTTACCAAGAAAGAGAAGAGTTGCTCCAGCACATGGCTAATTTACACAAAAACATATACACAACAGACTAGAGCTGGAGGACATTCAAGTATCAACAAAGGCTTCTTGCTTGAAGGATGCCAAGTTTGATGTTTCACTAGAATTATTTTCATCCCTTCATTACTGCGGTCCACATAACCAAAAAGTCCATTCACATCCACTATTGGCCTTGTAAGGGCCAATTGTAGGGTTGACATTAGGACATGCAACTGACAGAGTCACCAAGAAGAACTGACAGTGACAGAGAGGGGAAATTCAGACTCCACTCAGAAAGAGCATGTGTGTGTGTGTTGGTAACTGCACTAAGGCATTTTGGCCAGTCTCACCTTTGTGAAAAGGTGAAGATCAATGGTATGGGGCTCCAAGCATGACCCTGCAATTAACTGGCAATTATCTAGGCGGTATCCTCTCCCACCTCACACCCATAGTTGACATTGATATGATGACTTTCAGTGCAAGGTTTGGTTGTGCACACAAATTGAGGAATCCTATATTTTATCACAGTTTGGAGACCTTACAGGACAGAACTAGGACAATTAAACCAAGATTAAACAATGGAACTGAACTAAACCTGCCTTTTAAAACAATATATACACATTCAAAATATTCTTTCTGTATTCATTTATATTACCAAAAAAGTCTCAGGTCTGGAACTCTGTGATCTTAATGTGTACAGTCATTTTCAAGACCCAGATGTCAGACTTCAGAAAATGCTGTAGATGCAAAAATGACATAACATCTTCCCCTTCCTACTCCCATCCTTCCATTTTTACCCCATCCTGCTTGAAGCCTTTTTCTATAACCACTGCTCAACTTGTATCCTAATGATCTGCAATCTGTGTTCTGTTCTCTGAGATGAGAGGGCTTCAGTATTTCTCTTTTTAGTTGCAGAGGTGCTCATAACTGGCTTTTGATGAACAATCCAAAATGCTTGGCGCTTGAGGTGGAAGGAAAAGAGTTTGAGATCAGCCCTGGTGGGAATTGTAGCCGCGTGCTAATGGGAGAATTTGCAGAGAGTTGAGTTCCCCTGCTGTGGGTGGAGAGAGAAGCTTGTTAGAAAGAGTTTCAAAAGAGCCAAAATGGCTGGTTTCATGTTGCTCTAATCCCGGTTCTAAAGGACGGAAAACTGATGCTAATAATCGTATATGTCAGTCAAGGCTTAAGAGAATGAAGTTCAGTGGCTAAATGTAGTTCATATATCAAACAGAAGGTTGGTGGTTCCATCCAAATCTGGTTGATACTACTGTTGCCTCGTTTGGCGTGTGTATGAATATGTTAGTGTGATTGTGGTGTGTGATTGTCAGTGGTCGGAGAGGACATTGGTGCATACCTGCTTAAAATAACAAAAGGTTGTCGGTTCGATCTCCGCCTGGCTCATACTGCTGTTGTGTCCTTAAGCAGGTTGGGTTGGGGGATGGTGCACTTAACACAAGAACATGCAAGAGTAGTTCCTGCAAGTCAAGTGGTTAACCTTTGACTTCATGGGTGCATCTCAATGTGAAATAAGTACCAGCATAGGTAGTTTTCCAATGTTGTCAAATTCTAGGGAATATATAATGTATCTATCTATCTTTATTCATTCCCTAACAGCTAGTCTGAGCTAGGGGGTACACCCAGGGCAATGTTAAGGTAATCACAGGGCTAACACATACCCATAAATGAACAGACAATTATTAATTAACTCATTCATTCACTATGGACAATTTAGATTCTCGGACAAAATGTAGTATGCCTTTGGACAGTGGAAAGAAGCTATGGCGAGAACCCACAGAAATATGTGTGTGTGTGGAAGGTGGGGGGGGGGGGGGGGTTAGAAAAGAGTGGCCCACCTTCTTTAAAATAGGTCCAGCTGAGTCTAGTAGCTGCCAATGTCTGACCGTAAGTCTGAGCATATATTTTGTTATAAATAATGTCCAAAATAGAATGTCTTCCTCTGTTCCCACAGTTAATTCTGCTTAAGATAACACACTTCCAGTCAGGGGGAGTCATCGGGTCAAGGTTTAAGTCATTTCTACAATTCACATTTGATTTGACATTTGAAATGAGAAATAAAGGGTCCACCAAAAAATGCTTCATGAAACTGTCTTTACATGACTTGAACTGGCTAGACAAGGATTAGGACACATTGCTAACCAAGTGGAGAGAAAGCCGTTGAAGCTGAAACTCTTATGGCTCTTTGTTTATGAAAAGGCATGATGTCACTTCCTGTTTCCATGTATTCACAGACAAACAGTGACGGCAATAAAAGAGCAGTCCATACAGTTAAAAATTGCCCCCACCTGTGAGAAGCACAGGCACACCCACTACAAATCTGGTATTGATGAAACCTTCTGAATCATGCAGGACATACTATTCAGCTTCAGCAGTTGATGCATTTGTAAAGTCTGTTAAAGCATTGAGTATTTCTTTTATGTGCAGTGTCATATGTATTAAGGGGATATGCAGAGTTAATCCTGCATATACTCCCAGTGCTACAGTGGGTTCTCCTCTCTTTCTTCCACTGTCAACAGAGAGAGAAAATATATTCTACTATTACTATGAAGATGTTATCTCAGGTGCTTGACTGCATGTGATCCATCCTTCAATGCTGCGGGACCCTTCTCCAGATCTTGAGCCAGGCCACACCACTCAAAAAGTCACACAGAAAGTTTGCCCCTGTGCAGAGAAGGGCTGGTGATTCTTTTTCTTTACAATCTGATCATCAGTGTATGTTAAATTAAGTTGTAATTGTGTAGATCATTTTCATCTTAACTTCAGCAGTAGTATTTTTCTATTTGGAGGTAATCAAAGCAGGTCTCTTCAACATTGTGTGATCAAAGTGTTGCCTCCATTCTGCAGTCGGTGGCCCCTGCCCCACTGCGGCTCTACCGGGGCCAAAAACACTTAACAAACACAGGATCTGCCTCAGAAAGGACCACACCATTGTCACTTTGTCATGTTGATGGCCAAGGGGTCCTACATAAAGGACTATAGAGGAGCCACGCTCCCTCTCAAACAAGCCTTTCTCCTAGGCCGGGGTAGGGCTTTCTGCTGGGAGTGGGACAGAGGTAGTTGGATGGGGGAGGGTGGTCATCGTACATCACAGCATTCAATCATTCACTGAGATTTATGGACTTAACAAGAAAGCCTTCGCAAAATCTGTCTTGGGCTTGTACTGTTATTCAAGGAACTACAGGTCTTTGATATCAAGAAGACAATCCGTGAAAAAGACCTTCAACTTACAATCTATTGTTTTGGCAGACCACCTCACGTCTTTACTGCATGGTTGCTGTCTCAACTGTAAAGACCTGTGGGAATGACTCAAATGCTGAAGATTGATCAAAATTTTGGTTGCTTCCGTCCACAGGGTACTCTCATGCGATACTTGCCAATGACCGGTACCATTCTCACCCGGAGAAATGTTTGATCAGGAACATAAAGAGGTTTATATAAAAGTACACAAAGAATGAAAAGATTGTTGTTTTGTTTCGGTCCTTCACGACACGACAGAATGTAAACAAAAAACACAATAATCAAATCTGGACGATCAGATCACTTTTGGTTTGCATACACAAGTATTAAGAGCACATTTGAGACAGCTGCACATCAGAGTTTATGGTACACTAAATCTAAAGCCAACTTTTGTCCTCTAGTTATTTTGAAGTTATTGTGCACTATCACCATGCAATGAGAATGAGCCTTCAGCGCTCAGCAGATGTCCACTTCTATCTTAACCATTTCTCCAAGTCTTGACTATCCATTTGTCAATTTTTGACCAACCATTTCTCCACCGTGACTGAACATTTCTCACATAACATCTTCCGCCCAATTCAGCCTCTCTAACCTTCAAAAGATTTAGTCATTCAGGCCATCAACCATATGTCCCATGTCTTCCTCCTGTCCATTTGTTAAGAGTCCATGTCATGTGATCTTCTTCCTTGGTGTAATTAAGTGTTAGGGGAGCTTCAGACGTGACCCCAGATACAAAGAACCTAGAGGGACTTTGGCTGTCAGCGACATGTTGGATCATCTTTCTCCCCTGGCCGGACAACGGAGGGAGGACAGGTGAATGAGACGGGTCAAATGCGGGGGTCAGAGGTCGGGTTTGGAGGGGTTTGAAGTGAGCGAGGTCCGAGACAAACGGTCTGCTTCTCCTGGAAGTCTTCAATACTTACGATAGAGGTTCGGGAAGAGAAATAATTACAATTTTTAAAGAACTGAGATTGAGTGTTGAGAGATGGGTTGGGTTTTGGTCAATAGGTTAAGAAAGAGATGAAATAAGAGATGGAGTATTAGAATAGTGGAATGATGAAGTAAAGTCATTATTGCTGGGGGTAACTTCTTGTCAGTTAACCAAAGCAATAATCAACATTTTTCTTAAACAAGTAGCCCAATAAATGTCATTATTGTTTGAAAGTTCCCTTTTCAAGACTGCCACAAAGAAAAAGGCTGACAGACATTCAATCTTACATTCACTCCGGCCAGATTACTTACCAGATTATTGATACATGTCTTTGGACGATGGAAAGTAGAGGAGAGAACCCAGAGTAACACAAGGAAGACACCTGACTTTAAATGTACACCTACAATCTGGAATTACTCTATAATCTCCTCACTATTCATTAGCAAACCAGCAATGGTCTTTTTCTTTGGTCTGTCTACATCTGTTACATGATGCTCTGATTTCAGTTTCAGTTTGAGTCCATTAGTTTTGATCTTGTCTTGTCACTTTGCTCTCTGGTCTTGGTTTTGAGTTGTGCATAGTAGGCTGACTGTAACATTTCTATGCGCCAATGAACCATCTTCCAAAGGTAAAATTATGTCTTGGATTAGAAAATTACCTCTTCAAACGTAATAATAATTGACATTATCCCTGTCTTTCCTACCCACAGTTTCTCATGGTGCGGTTGCGGCCCTGACAACTGTACTCGAACCTTGGCTCCTTCCTCTCCCTGAGTTTTCGCACAGTGCAGCTCGGAGTGGCCCCTGTCTGCAGGAAGGCCCCATTGTTACGGTACAGTCCAGTACAGTCTGTGTGATGGATGTGTCCCTCTTCCTGTTTGCACTTTCTCAGGAGCGCTTGTTCCCAGGCTTCATACACGCGCCCGGACCACAGAAACACAGTGAGGAGAGAGAGGAGAGATGAAAGGGTGAGTAAATCCTATTCCCTCAGAGCAGCAGGATTCAGAATGTTTGAAGTCACATTCTTGATTTACACATGGTTTAGATGCAAACTTCAGCCAATAGAGGGGCTACTGTGGGCTTTCTCATGCCACAGAAAGACATTTGAGACAGTTGTGCAATATTAAGTATCAAATAATCAAAAATAATGATCTCAAAACATATTGTTAGATGCCATATTAGCTTTATTATGAATGATTTTAACAATGTTCATTTTGAGCTCTTAAGACTTACTTTATTCTCTGTTTCTTTGCTTTTTGGGACATGGAATGGGCTGCATTTTGACCCGCCAATTTTGTTAAGCATTTGCACACAACTACACTACACTGTTCAATTTTCGTTCACAATTCATCTACTATAGATCCTTTCAATGTTTGTAAACAGAAAGTTCTAAATTCCGGAATGGAAACAACTAGAGGCAAGACCATAATACGTTTTCAATGGAGAAATTAGAATTAGCCACAAAATATTGCAAATGAAGATGGTTTTGATAAATGCCATCCACTCTGCTACATGTAGGTGATGTCAGAGCCTGGTTAGGAAACATTAGTGAATGTAGCTCACATTGTATGTTTATATAATGTACACATTAGTAACAGTTAGACTTATGGCTAGAGGCGAAAATTCCAGATTTTTAGGTTTTACTGGACCTTACAGAAATGTTGATGACCACAATAGTTTTTCATTGTATGCCCAGAATCTATCCCTCAACACAAATTCTACTTTTTTGTAAAGTTAACTCACTTTTGCTCCAGTCGCCTCCATTCCGGAATTTTTAACATTCCATATAACAAACATTTTAAAGGGTCTATATGCTTGTGAAGTAATAAGGTAGCTTGCTTGAATAAATTTATAATGAATGAATGAATGAATGAATGAAAAGTTTGTCCAAAGCCTTCAATTGTTCAATACACTAAATAATTATATATCCTCACATATTAGGCCAATAAATTAGCAAAACAAAATGGAATGGTAGTTTGGAAAATACTACGCCCCACACGAGGCTGCAGTGGCACATTATATTGTAGTCCACTTCAAAGGACCACAGGAAGAAATCTGACGTTAGCTGGTAGTTGCATGTGCCACAAACTCCTGAGTAGTTCAGTCTGTCACGCTATCTCATCAATTTAAGTGTCTGAACTAAATCATGCAGAACTTCAAATTCAGTGTGCAGTCAAAACATCTGCACTATTACTATACTAATCCTCAAGCTGTTACCAAACTTCTGAAGCAGGTAGAACTCAGATCTTGAATCACAGAATTTGATCACTTGAAGAGCATGACCCAGAGGTGCTGCAAGAAATTTGGGGGCCCTTTAGAAAATATGACTTTGGGCCCCATCATCACAACATAAATACACATATAGCTTATTATAATATTCTTATGTTAACAGACAAAAAGGTCAGTGTATCAAGGTGGTCCTCCACATCAACCACTGAGAAAACTTGGTCATCCTATAACCTGGAGGATTAGCTTGTGCATACTGTTGTTGTTTCTTTTTGAGCAAGACATAAGTATGGATGTGTTTGTGTGGTTGTGGTTGCTGTGGCTGTAGGCTCAGTATGCATGCCACGTCTCTGTCAGTCTGCCCAAGGTCAGCTGTAGCTAACCGTCACCACCATCACCATCAGAGTGAATGTATAATGGACTCATTTATAAAGTGCTTTGAAAATGGGAGCAATTACATGATCAAATTGTGCATGTGAACACGGTGTGAACATGTGCTTGTAAATTACTGTAACTTTTGTATGGTAAGCTCCCACAACAATCCTTGCCTTTCCTTGAGACTGTGACGCACCGCCTACCGTTTCAATACCTCAGTAGTTGATATCAGACATGGCTTCCTCATGGCAACACTCATCTGGTTCTTGAGAAAGGTTCTGAATGTGCCGTCTAATCAACCCAAACAAACAGCGGAACCGTTCAATGCTTAGATATGCTGTGACTGGCTGCTCTTCAGTGACTAACAGGATGGCAGGGAGAAACGGGGACTGGCATTTGAAGTGTGTGTATTTCTTGAGTAAACTGCCTATCAAACTCAGTTTACTTTTTATTTATACGTGAGTCATTGTCCATGAATGCAGTCATGAAGGATGGAAACTTTGACAGACTGGATAAATGAATGTGTGACGCTTTCATGAGAACATATTGGTTTCATTATGTTTGATCAGAGGATACTTGCACATATTTGACTTACAACTGGCAAGGAGTGGACAGTAACTAGATACGTTTACTCAATAAAATAATTTTTAAGATACTTTTAACTTTGACAAAAAACCAAGACACTCTCTTATCCTGTTAAAAAGTCTTCATCAGGGGGACTGATGAAGGCCGGCTGGCTGAAACGCGTCCATTATGACATGCCCTAAACAATAAAGGCTTTTTTTTTGCAGTTTTGTAAATCCTTTGTCCCTACTCCAAAGAGCACCAGTTATGACTTTATGGAGCGTTCCTGTTCAATCTTTTTTTGATACTTTTAACTTTACTTAAATTCTGGAGCAAAAAAACAACAAAACAACTTTTACTGTTTATGTTGATTTAAGTGTGATAGAAAAAGTGATGTATTGTGTGGGGTGAGTGGTCGGGG
>JAVQKC010205467.1:0-19910 GCA_036025475.1 Philypnodon macrostomus | reverse complement strand
AAAAATCATGTATTGTGATTTCTGGATTTTTCTTTTTAGTTTATCTCTCTCACAGTGGACATGCACCTACGATGAAAATTCCAGAGCCCTCCATGACTTCTAAGTGGGAGAAATAGCAAACTAGCAAGGTGTTCAAATACTTGTTTTCTTCACTGTATATATATATATATATATATATATACGGTATTATTGAGAGTTCGGTATTATTGAGAGTTCAGTATTATTGAGAGCATTATTGAGAGTTCAGTAGTAGCTTGTTAATGCAGGTGTTTTTGGTTTAGCGTATTGAGTAATTGAGTAAATTGTACAAAATATTATAATATTTTCTTTTCCGACTGTAGTTGTAAAGCAGTTTCAGGAGTACACAGAGCCGGGCAGTGGAGAGGACGGCACCCCACAGAGAAGGACCGAAGATGAAGAGAGTGTTCTTCTACCTTTAGGAGACAACACACTCACGCACAACCTAGGGATACCAGTAGTGGTGGTCTGCACCAAGGTAGGAACAGGTTATATAATCCGAAGATTATTGTTAAAACCAGTGACATTAAAAATACTTGGTGCTATCTGTTTACACTTTCCTGTCTGATTGTGTGTTGTCCTTCTCAGTGTGATGCCATCAGCACATTGGAGAAAGAGCACGACTACAGAGACGAGCACCTCGACTTCATCCAGTCCCACATCAGACACTTCTGTCTACAGTGTATCCTTTTATCACAAGTCCTTTGCTTATAGTAGGTTCATGTTTGCAGTGATTACAAGGCTGGGGATGCATATAGACATGATGTTTGTTTGGGGCGTTTGCCAAGATTTGTGCAATTATTGTATTAATGGGATTGCAAACAAGTTGGAAACTAGAAAACCAATTTGAAAGCTTTTCAGTATTTGTTGAATTGCTTTGCTGCTTTAGTTAACAAACACACAAAAACACAACAAAACTGATATATTTCTTCAGGAGAATTAATGGAAAGTAGGAGATTTTCCAGTGAATCAGCCTTTGTTTTAACTGAGTCCTAGTTTTGAAAGTACATGTGCTGCTATAATAGTTATCCTTGACGGTCCTGTCAGATGGGGCGTCTCTGCTTTACACATCTGTGAAGGAGATGAAGAATCTGGATGTGCTGTATAAATACTTGGTTCACAGACTTTATGGCTTCCCTTTCCACTGCCCGGCACAAGTGGTGGAAAGAGATGCAGTTTTCATGTAAGTCTGAACAGCACTGCACATAGTCAAGTCTTGAAGGGACAATTTTGCTAAATCTAACGATATGTGTCCTTCTCTAGTCCTTCTGGTTGGGACAATGAAAAGAAGATTGCCATACTACACGAGAACTTTCAGACAATAAAATCAGAAGATAATTTTGAAGATGTAATAGTCAAGCCTCCAGTCAGAAAGGTATGAAATAATAATTGAATGAATGAACTCGTATATACATATATATTTTTTTATGATAGTCCATTTAATTATATTTTTTGGTGCAGATTGTTCATGAAAAAGAGATCCAAGCCGAAGATGACCAAGTGTTTCTGGTAAAACTGCAGGTCAGGAAACCCTTCGTTGCTATAGCTTGTTTGAACCTGAGAGTTTTTATGTTAATTACCAATTAGTGAGTGGTACATGTTTTCTCATTTACAGTCACTGCTCGCCAAACAGCCAGCTGCGACCACAGGACGGCCAGTGGTAAGTGGCCCTATGTCAGGATGAATCTTGTTTGAATAACGATATCCAATGTTTAAAATATACTGTTGATCTTGATAGGACACCACCAGCAGAGCACCCACCGGTTCCCCCAGGACAAGTAATCGCTCGGCAGCGGCCAATGTTGCAAATGCTATGCCTCAAGCAGGTAAGTCAATAGCTTAACAATGGACAAATAAAACCCTGATAAGATGTACCATCATGTAATTTATTTGAGCTCATTTCACTGTGTGTTACAGGTCAGACCAGTGAGGGAGTATTGGCGAACTTCTTCAACAGTCTATTGACAAAAAAGGCTGGAACAGGAGGTCCCGGGACGGGAGGCAACAACACTCCAGGAACAGTACGAAAATCAGGTCTGTGCACTATTTTAATACACTGTGTTTATGCTGCCTTATTGCCTTGGGCTCATCTATGATCTCATTTTGATTTATTATTTACCATTGCTCATATCTGTTTGTGCTCATGTGTTCTACTCCAGACATCTCGAACATTACACAGGGTAAAACCAAATTGTAATGTGAACACTCACTCAATTGTGTGCTGTGTTTGACACTTCCTTTCATTGTTAATAACACTCATAGAGTTTGTAGTGTAACTTCACTTTGACCATAATTCACATGTGTGTATGTGTGTGCACTAGTCAGAGGATGCTGGCCACGTTAAGGTGTGTGAGAGTAACATATTCCCAATCACTGCTGCTTGAGTTTTTTTTTCAAAAGCATCCCTCATTTTGTTCACCTCTGTTTTACTCTTTCTTTGAACATAAATATTTTTAAAAGGTCTAGGACTATGCTGCAAAACATTGTTTTAGATGTATAGTTTTCATTTCAATTTAATATAATATACTCATACAACTGCATTTTTGTTTTTTAGAAAAGGGATGTTACTAACTACTAACTATTTAGAGACTTACCAGTTACCACAATCCATTTACCATCCATCACTTACTTTTTTTTTGGCATGTTGTATAACAACTAATAGTCAATGCCTGCCATTACCACACAGCATGTGGATCTAACTAAGGCTGGGAACAGAAGATTTTGTTTTTGGTTGATCTTGGATGGACTTTGTTTTTTAAAGAGTTGATTTTGCATACTGCATTGGATTCTGTAATGGTTTGTAGTGTCTGATAGATACATTAACTTAAATAACTCATACCTTTTTATTTTTTCCAGCCTTACTTAAAACCATGTTTTGTTTATGTGCCTGTGACAATGAACTCTCTATTTTGTTGCACAATGAATTGTATTTTTGTGCATGTGTACAAATGATCAAAAACATTATCTTATTAGATTTAGTAACTCTGCATGTTTTTACTGCAGGTTCAAAGCTGGGCATTAGTGATGTACAGGCAGAGTTGGACCGCATATCAAGCCGTGAGACTGACATGGACATGTCCAACGCCAACGAGACCCCAGCCTCAGACGGACAGGACACATGAAGACGCACTTCACCTGCTCCCGTCTGTCACCCCCCCCCCCCCCCACCTCTCCCTTTATCTTCATTATAAAGATGTGAGAGAGATGGAAGAGGATGGGTTTGAGTGGACACTGATTTAAACTTGCATCATCTTTCACTTTCTCCTTAAAGAGAAGCTGTCATTCTCTTCTATTCAACCTTCTTCAAACATTCTTCTTCCTCCATCTTTTTTCTTCCTGGCTGTTATGCTAAGGCTGTTGATTTGCCACTGTTACATGCAAGACTGTCTGTCTGTTACACAAAAACAAATAGATTCGGGACCATTATAGGTGTAAATGTAAGTGGATATGGAAATAACTTGTGGAAAGACACAAGAGGTTGATTGAAAAAAGGTTAAGTACGGGAGAAAAAGATGGATCCATCAAATAATTGTGATGGTTTTGTTACTGTTTTTACTGTAGAAGATGAAAAGCGCATGTTGAAGACTGCACTTAGATACCTACTTTAGAGATGGCTGTGTGAATGTTTATATGAACTACATTGAAACAGGTCAGAAATGGCCAGTGATTTTCAGATGAAGAAAGAGATTAAGAACAAAAAAATGCCTAAAACAAAACTGCAAACAGTCTTTGCATTTGACATTTTTTAAGATAAAGGGACAGGCAAACCAGTATTGTGCGTTTGTGCGAGTGTATGTTTGAAGCGTGAATGTGGCACATGTAGATAAAAATGAAGGAATTATTTCAAGGTAGACTTCTTTATGTTGAGAGATTTTGACTGGTTTCAGTTTCAACCAAATGATTTCTTTGCTCTTACACTATGGCTCTTAAAACAGCCCCAATGTGGCAGCCTACCTATTGGACTACAAAAGCCAAACACAACTAAAACAGAGAAGATTTTCAACACTATGGCCCCTTCACAGTGTCATTTTTTACATCTGACGAACCACCCCTTGTGATCATTATATTTCAACCTGTAACAAAAAAACCAAGACAATGCACTGCGACGGTTATGCAGTGGGTGGATGGCTAAGCTTTATTTGTACAGAAAGAAAACACTATAGTGGTTCTGTAGTAAACGCTGGCATTGTGATGAAGGGAGGGGGTCACAAGATGGGAGTGTCACAGTTTCACAGATGTACAGTCATTGTCATGCTGATCGGTCATGTTATTTCAGAGCTCTGTGTTGGCGTTTGTATAATCAAATCTGTTAATCAGTCAAATAAAAGGTGTATTTATTCGGATTCCAACCACCTGCCTTTTTTCTTTTTTTACCTGACCATCCCCCGCACCACTACTATCAATTTTACTGCTTACCTACAATTATTATTACGGTTATGACAATAGGCACCTACTCGACTGACTTACCAGTAGTTTTCCTGGCATATGAGACTAGACTAGTTAGCAGGGCTTTTTTTTAACTTACTAGCCTGTTTTTACTATACAGAAATCCTATCTTTTTGCATGAGGCCTACCTATTTTTGTTATCGATATTCATGAATTAAAAAATACATTAAAATGGCATCAATAGAATAGCTTCAGTTAAAAATACATCAAATCTAACTGGCCAAAGTGGCTAATGAGAAAAAAGTGTTACTAGCCAGAATTTAAATCTACCAGTGTTTTACTAGCTGGCTTGCGTTAACGTCAAGCCCCCGCTAGTTAGTGAAAATAACTAAATTGTACAAAGCTGCTACAAAAGACTATTTTATTTCTGGCTACTTTTGGTTGCCACAGCAGCCAAATTATATTCCTTCTAGCGAGGAACAATTTGCACCTAGATATGGCATAGCTTTTACACCAGGTGTCCTTCCTTAAATGTCCTGTCCATTTTCACTAGAAAGTACACTAGGTTGCTAGTCACTAGTGGTTGAATATTTTAAAATGTAACCATTAAATGTTGCAAGTAGATCATGCAATATTGAAATAACTGAAACAACATGCCATACATTGACACCTTGTAAATTGACCTTTTCTGTCAAGCAAAAACAACTGGAATTTGCCAAGTGTTTGGTTTTCTGTGCTAGTACAATGTATTTTTAAAAGCCATATGTAATTCTATTTTCTTCTGATAAGGTGTACGGTTGAGTGAATGAATTAGACGTGTTTTTTTTTACGTTTATGTAATAATATAGGGATGCCTCAGTAGATAACTGTCTGCACCTTAATTATGCTCCAGTCCCCACAGCCCCCAA
Source organism: Philypnodon macrostomus (assembly GCA_036025475.1). NCBI lineage: Eukaryota > Metazoa > Chordata > Actinopteri > Gobiiformes > Eleotridae > Philypnodon > Philypnodon macrostomus. Next base: position 14,598 of record JAVQKC010205467.1, on the reverse strand, counting down.
ACTCCCATTACAGCAGCCAGCTACATTCCTCACTAATGAATCAGATGGAGCGCACTATTCAACATTTAACTTTTTTTGTATTATTTTGTTGGAAATATAGTTCAATTAATGTAATATATCTTCGAATAGATCAACATATTTCGAGAATCTACAATTTACTGAAATTTCTTCAATAACTTAGTTTAAAATGGCGCCCTATTTGATCAAGTGCGGCAGAATACAGAAATGTGTCCTTCCGCCATTTTGCCGTTAGATTGCACAGGCGGAAGCAGCGTCCACAGTGGCGCTACGGCGGGTGTGGTTCGGACTGAACACGGGTGGTTCACCTCTCAGCGGCAGTCCTTTCCGATTTTCAGTCGAATAAAAGAAGAAAAATCCATCTGACAAGAATCACGGAGCAGCTACTATATTCTGGTAAAGATATTGTGTTTTTAAATGTCTTATCGTTGTGTTTGAACCGCGTCAAGTCTGGTTTGCGACAGAAAATCATCTTTGCCGAGGGAGTGGGCTCCGGTGGGGTTTTCTTGATTTGACTGGTAGCTTTGATAAGGCTAAGCTAACTAAGTCACTGTAAAATGTGGATGTTTTTGTTATAAACCTCCAAATATATGCACGATTTAAACTGCCACGGTTCATACTAACTCCGCCTTGTTCAAGTCGGTGTGTTTTTTATTGTACGCGAAGCTCAAGTCGATGTTTGTTTATGTTAGCTAGTTAGCAACCCAAAGCTAGTGGTTAGCTACGCACGCAAGGTTAGCCTACGTTGAAGGTAGGTTAGTGAGCTGACGCCAAGTCCCGTTAATTGAAGTTTTGTAAGTTTCAGCGTAGCGTGAAATACAATAACGTGGGATGGTTTCGGCTTTGGTAATTGTAGACATAAACATTGTCAAAGTAATGTTAAAACGTGAATGGGTGTTTTATATTAAAAAAAGATGGTGACCGTGATTTATTGACTGTTTCTTTGATGATCCAAAATACAGTACATACGTAATATGATCAGAGTACTCTCGTTTAGCCATATCGTAACAATGTGTCAGTTATTATTTACAGGCACTGGACCCCAATAAAACTAAACTATCATTAAAAGAAACCCAATATGAGACAGACAAAAAAACTCTTATTGAGAGATTGAACTAAAAAGAGAGATTCATTGGGTCAGAAAGGGGGGGGCGTTGTTAGGTGTATATCAACGATTGAGAGACAAATAATAAACTACAAGAAGTACTCCACTGGCCAACAAAAATAAAACCGTATTCAAGGCACTGTGGAAAAATAAAAATCCTCTGAAATTGACGCAGCTTGCTTCAACCTACTGATCTTCAATTTGACAGTTGGGTTTTTTTTTGTCTTTAAATAAGCTACAGTACCTGACGCATACATTGTTGGAAAAAAGAAGAAAAATACATCTCAAGATTCGACCAGATAACCCAGGAGGTTATATGTGGGGGTCTTTGAAAACGGATTAATCAAGCAAATTGTGATTGAGTTTAATATGATCAAAACGCAACATACAAGAAGGAATAAAAAAAAACCCTTTGCATAATCCCAGTGTCTTGTGCATCTCTCATAGACCCAATAAAAAAGTGTGAGGAAACCTCGTCCTGTCGTTAGTTATGGCTCATAAGTGTTTAATGGTCTATTTGTGTTTCACGGCTGAAGTAATATGTTTGTTTTTACTGATGTTGTGAACAGATAAATGCAGTGTGCTCTCCTCTCACGATCATAGGAGTAGTTAGGGTGGAAGTAGTGATTGCGGAGCGGGTGGGCGGAGGAGGTAGTTTTCTCTCGTTGGAAACCCAAGCTGCGGGGTCGGGACTTGGCCGCGGTGGGGGGAGGGACTGAAATATGCCTTTGATGTCGCTCGCTGCTGAATGGTGAATTGTGTTTGGAAATACCCACTGCTTTGCTCTCGAGACTGGAGGTGGCGGTGCGGCATTTCCCCTTAACTTCTATGTTAGCAGGACAAATAAACCAGGTAGTGCTAGAGACAGTTTGAGGTTGTTTATGTAGAAACACCATGACTTGGTAATGGGTTGACTGATAGAAGCACTTCAAGTGTGAGTCGTCAAATCTTCTGTTTCTTTGTTGTACAGGTAAATCTGCTGTACGGGCTGAGGGCAGGCAAGAACAATGGCTACCCAGTGTAAGTTTAAAGACGTTATATTTTGTTACTAAACTCAACATCAACTAGTCACAATATTAAGTGTATAAGTAGAGGTTTGTTCACCTTTTAACTTTGGTAGTACAAGAGCTTTGAAGTTTTGATAACAAAGGTAATTTTATGCTAATTGTACACCGTAAAATTTGTATTGCGGGCTTTTTATTATAATAATAAATATCATTTGCCTTTGGGCATACGTAATTTATAATAAAAAAACTGAGGTTCATGTGGACATGGACTAAAGCAGCCAGAATATAGTGTGCTTTGAACTCACTCGTAGTTTAAATGGCTCTGTAAAGAAATGCCCATCAACATTTTTTCCTTAATCTCTGTCTCATCTGCAGCTGATCTGATGGAGTTGGACATGGCGATGGGGGACAGTAAGGTTGCTGTGAGCCAGTGGCAGCAGCAGTCTTACCTGGACTCAGGAATCCAGTCTGGCGTCACCACCACAGCTCCTTCTCTGAGCGGTAAAGGAAATCCAGACGCTGAAGAAGACGATCCAACTCTGTACGACTGGGAGTTCAACCAGCCCTTCACACCTGAGCCCACAGGTAAGTGCTTCACAGACGGAAGACAGGAGGGTGATAAAGACACATACTTAAATGTACTGTATGTAACTCTGTTTCCAGACATTGAAGGCTTCGCCATGACCCGTGCTCAGCGAGTGAGAGCGGCCATGTTCCCTGAGACTCTGGAGGAGGGCATCCAGATCCCCCCCACTCAGCTGGATGCGGCACACCCCACAGCAGTGCAGCGTCTGGCTGAGCCCTCTCAGATGCTCAAACATGCTGTTGTCAACCTCATCAACTACCAGGACGATGCTGAGCTGGCAACTCGTGCCATTCCTGAGCTCACCAAACTGCTCAATGATGAAGACCAGGTACAGATGAAATCAAACACTTTGATCTTACTGTATGTTTTAAATACATTAGCTATATAAAATGTTGTGTGTTTTAGGTTGTGGTGAACAAAGCAGCGGTGATGGTGCACCAGTTGTCTAAGAAGGAGGCGTCTCGCCATGCCCTGATGCGCTCACCACAGATGGTGTCTGCAGTGGTCCGGGCCATGCAGAACACTGGTGATGTGGAGACCGCTCGCTGCTCAGCTGGGACCTTACACAATCTCTCTCATCATCGCGAGGGGCTGCTCGCAATCTTCAAGTCTGGAGGCATCCCAGCTTTAGTCAAAATGCTTGGGTGAGTGATTAGGTCTATAATATCCCGAGACACTGCATCATACAAATTATTTTGGATTGTATTTGCTGTTTGTTTGCAGTTCACCTGTGGATAGTGTGTTGTTCTACGCCATCACCACCCTACACAACCTCCTGCTTCACCAGGAGGGGGCGAAGATGGCAGTGCGTCTGGCTGGAGGGCTGCAGAAGATGGTTGCTTTGTTGTCCAACACAAACGTGAAGTTCCTGGCTATCACCACTGACTGTCTGCAGATTCTGGCTTATGGCAATCAGGAGAGCAAGGTATTCTATCTGTTTGTCTATTGTATTTAGGTTTATCAGAACCTGCTTTGCTTCATACATTTTAAATGCACATATGAACGTGACTTTCCGATTTTTATTTATCTCTAAACCAGTGAGTAATTGTGGGATAAACCTGTATAATGAAATTCAATAAAATCTGCTTTTATTTTCAGCTGATCATTCTGGCCAGTGGTGGGCCCCAGGCCTTGGTGAACATCATGAGGACATTTACATATGAGAAACTGCTGTGGACCACGAGCAGAGTGCTCAAAGTGCTCTCGGTTTGTTCCAGCAACAAGCCTGCCATTGTCGAAGCTGGTACGTACGCATGCGTGTTTCATGTGATTTTAATACTATGTTTTTGGAAGTTGTGTGTGCTCTTGAACCTAAACTGTCATTGTTAATGCTTGTGTAGGAGGGATGCAGGCCTTGGGTCTCCACCTGACAGACCCCAGTCAGCGTCTGGTTCAGAACTGTCTCTGGACTCTGAGAAATCTCTCAGATGCTGCCACAAAACAGGTACCAAACAGAAGGCTGCAGTGTGTGCCTGTGAACAGAATATCTAATGCGTGTTTGTCTACACCTGTCCTCTGCAGGAGGGGATGGAGGGTCTCCTGGGAACTCTGGTCCAGCTTTTGGGCAGCGATGACATCAACGTAGTGACATGTGCAGCAGGTATTCTCTCCAACCTCACCTGCAACAACTACAGCAACAAACTCATGGTCTGCCAGGTAGGCCTTTTTATAGTTGGCTATAGCGTAGTTTTTTTGGTCTGTTTCTAACTTGTGTTATACTGTGTACTAGGTTGGAGGCATCGAGGCTCTGGTGAGAACAGTGCTTCGTGCTGGAGACAGAGAGGACATCACAGAACCTGCTGTCTGTGCCCTCCGTCACCTCACGTCCCGTCATCAGGACGCTGAAATGGCCCAAAACGCAGTGCGCCTTCACTACGGTCTCCCTGTGGTGGTCAAACTACTGCACCCTCCATCACACTGGCCCCTCATCAAGGTCCCTGTCTCAATCTGTCATTAATATGGAAAACTTAAATGCTAGTCAGTTTCCACATATTAACGTTCTCTTTTTTTGCAGGCCACTGTTGGACTGATTCGTAATCTTGCCCTCTGCCCGGCCAATCACAGTGCACTGCGTGAACAGGGGGCCATCCCCAGACTGGTGCAGCTGCTGGTGCGAGCTCACCAGGACACACAGAGGCGCACAAGCATGGGTGGCAACCAGCAGCAGTTTGTGGTGTGTGTCTTTGTTAAAACTTATAGTGGTTTATATAGGCACAGTACATGTACAGACTGTTTTGTAACATTCACAGGAGGGAGTGCGTATGGAGGAGATCGTGGAGGGATGCACAGGAGCACTGCACATTCTGGCCCGAGACGTCCACAACAGAATCGTCATCAGAGGACTCAACACCATTCCACTTTTTGTTCAGGTAATACTTTTGTGTTTATTGTTTTGCAGTGTTTATATTTAGATGGTAAATAAACCATTGTGATTTTATTTTTTTCTGTGTAGCTGCTGTACTCTCCGGTGGAGAACATTCAACGCGTGGCAGCAGGTGTGTTGTGTGAATTGGCTCAGGACAAAGAGGCTGCAGAGGCCATCGAAGCTGAAGGAGCCACTGCCCCACTTACTGAGCTGCTCCACTCCAGAAATGAGGGAGTCGGTGAGTGTACCCCATGTGCTCACTGTAAAACCTACATTCTCTAAATGAAATGGTGTAATTATTCTTTGTCATTCTCTTGTAGCCACCTACGCTGCAGCTGTGCTGTTCCGTATGTCTGAAGACAAGCCCCAGGACTATAAGAAACGCCTTTCTGTCGAACTGACCAGCTCTTTGTTCAGAACTGAACCAATGGCCTGGAATGAGGTACTAATGTGTATACAAAAAAATATTGATCATAGAGCATATTATGCCTTACACACAGAGCTTGCCACTGACCATTGGTTTGAAAATATCACAGACCGGTGACCTGGGACTGGACATTGGACCTCAAGGAGATCCACTGGCCTACAGACAAGATGGTGAGTTCTTTCTCTATCTTGCTTATCTCTTAGTATTGAAATAGTTTTTGTTGATACAGACCTTCCTTTATCTCATCTCTTAAGATGGAGCGTACCGGGCCTACCCCGCGGCCTATGGTCAGGACTCTCTGCTGGACCCGATGATGGAGGCAGCGGACTATCACACTGACGCTCTGACCGACCTGGGACACCACACCGACCCACTGCCAGACCTCGGCCACACCCAGGACCTCATGGACAGCAACCAGCTGGCCTGGTTTGACACCGACCTGTAGAAATGGTAAGAGCAGACCTCTTGATACCAGTAGGGCTGCACAATAATAGGGAAGTCATTTAGGATAACTTTGATAAATATTGGATTAACTACTTTCCTTTATGAAGAGATACAATACACAATGGTCAAAACTTTCATCATACTAGTCTTGGTTTAGTATTCAGTGATTACTTTTTTTTTATTTGATCATAACCCGATTTAATTCTTGTGTGTCTTGCTGGTAATGCATTTGAATAGGATAAATGCCATATATCGTGCAGCCCTAGACCACAATTACTCCATACACATAATACTAGTTGACAGCAGACGTGATCATTTGCTTCTTGTTTCTTTTTCAGTTTATTGAGTAGAACCTGCATTGTGATTGGCCCGTATTGTCTGAAACAGCATTAGAATTGGCCTGAGGAGTTGTTGAAGGTATGAAGAGATGCAAACACAAAAGGGTCTTGGAAAGTGCCTGAAACACGACAAAGATGGTTGCCACTGGATTGTTTAAAGTAAGTTGAATAGAGTTGAGTAAGACTTGAATCACACCGTTGAGGGCGAGGAGCAGGTTGTAAACATTTGATGAAGTGCACACGAGGTGGTTTTAAAAAAGATGGACGCATTTGTTTTAGCCTTGCCTGTATTATCAGTTTCTATGTTTCTTATTCTATTTTTTTAAGTTCTTTTTTTGTATTACTCACTCTGTTATGGTACCGACCCAGCTTGCCTTCGCACTAGTCATTTTATCATTTTAATCCAGAATCATTTGTAATCTTTTTTTTTTTTATTATTATTACATGTAGTGTTTAAGTTATAGTGATATTATACAATGTTATTTTTTGGTTTATGGCAGAATGTGTAGAACACTAATAATCAGTTCAAATGTACTCTTAAAGTGTAACATTGTGTAGTTTTTTTATAATCTTGAAAAATGGAGAATTATGCATTCTTAATATGTGCTTGTTGAAGCATAATAACATGTCAGTGTCACAGATGTTATAAAGAAGGGGATACGGGGTAAATCGAGGGTGGGTCCGGGGTAATCTAGAGACAAGTGTTTTATATACTACAATAAGTATCACTTGTAGGTTAACTATTTTGTATGCTTATCATTGGATGTCTGATAGAAAAATCTTTAAAGGCCATCTCTGGTGGTCAAATGAAAATCCCAGTTATTTGTGCTATCGAGGGTAGCTCTAGACTGATGTCCTGCTGTGGTTGTTCTGGAGACGAAGTTATGACATGGCTGAACAATAAAAGGCATTTTATTTCATCTGCGTCTCAAGTTGTCTTTATTTCCGAGTACGGCTGATTACTATTACTGTCCCTATTACGCTGCGATTAGTGTTGAATCTGCTCATTTATTTACGTGTAAGTCTAAAAACATACTGCCTCAAAGTTCTATAAAGCAAAAGTATCTAGTTTCATTTAAAAACTGGTCGGTTTCATGTATCATACTAATGTAATTTGGCTTCACACGGCATTTTGATTTCATCTGTAAAAAAGTAAAATGTCCTTTTCAAAAGCCGGGAGTGGGGATTTTTTGTGTAAGCCACTTTGTCAATCATACCTCAAAAATTGAATGATTAAAATATCTTCTTTTCAAGACACTCAAAGCACTTAATTTGCCCATATGAACCATATGATTAAAACTTAACTCCCATAACCATCAGAAATGTGGACACATTAAGTCACAGCTAAAGAAATGGTTCATTGACAATCAGAGCTGTCAACATTAATTACCCTGCTGCCCCCTGCTGCCAGGTTGCCGTGCGTGTGTGAATGAGTTCATGTATTCTGTTGCTGATGTTCTTTTGCCTAAATGTTTGAGTGTGCTGTAATTGTTATGTAATTTTATTGCTGTTCTTTTAGGGTGACTTAACATCTGTCTAGGGGCTACAGATGAAAAATGGCCTTCTGGCTAACTCTGGCATATTGACAGAAATGTTTAATATGCATTGTCCCCAGTATGAAAATAGAAAAATAGCCTTTGCAAAGTTTGCCCTTTAAGTAATTAAGTACACTCGTTTGTTTTTGAAACATTTTATGGAAAAAAAAGTGCTCTACATGACATGAGACATGACCTTACAACCAGGATCTATAAGGACTATGGATAAGAGTTGGTACAGAGTATGAGATGTAACTGCTGCGAGGACTACTGTTGAAATAATGCCCAATGCTCTCGCTGTTGTAGACTTTCGCAGCAGCTTCGTGGTGTGAGCTGTCCCCTACTGACCACACGGGAGGAGTCGTTTTGGGGCCGTCCCTCTTCAGAATGGACTCGATGGAAAAAGGACTGCTAAACTTGACCGCACGTGATTTCTCTTTGGCTTTGCTGTAGGCCGGAGGTGAGCGGACAGGTGCCCTCTCCTCCTCTGATGAAGATGATGATGATGATGAAGGGGGGTGGATTTGAGATTTCAGTTTTGAGGCTAACTCCGGGAACAGCTCCAGGATGCCTCTGAAGTGACGTCTCACCATCTTCTCTGTGATCTGATTAGTGTCCAGTTTCCAGTAGTTCTTCTTACTGTCCCGAGAGCCCGGGGTCACTGGAATCTGGAAAATAAAAAAATTAACATAATTAAGTTGATCAGCTCAATTAATCTGATCATTTAAAAGTACATTATGGATAGCCTGGTTTAGCTCTGAGTTAGACCTATAGAACATAGACTTATAGAACATAGAATATTTAGTCCTCCTAACAGAGTTCTTTTATTTATTATTATTAATATTATAATTACTATATATTATTTCATTTAGATCTAGTCCTGGTTTAGAGCTTAAGTAAGTTTTGATTTGGTCCAGGGTTAGTTTTATTTTATTCCTAACTTAATTACGGTTAGGCAGAGGTGACAAAGGTCAAAGCAAAAAATAAAATAATAAATAAATATAAACAAAATATTTCTTGTTCAGCGATAGCTTTTATTAGAAATCTGCAAAATAAAATATTAATTATAACAACTACTATAATTTAAAACCTGAGCCACTTAAATTAATGTAATTAAAGGCTTGACTGACGTGGAGCGGTATAGATACGCCTATCTCAAACAAACTAGCGGCCGATGTACACGCGCTACACTCGCTACAAGCTCTCTCTGCGGGTGACGTCTTTTACGTCATTTTACGTCAAGATGTAAAAGTAAAAAGTCGCCAGAAAAATAAATACTCTACTACTAATACTAAATATCGTATAAGTGCAGATACCTGAAAATCTACCTAAGTAACGCAGTAAAAAAATATCGTTACTTTCAACCTCTGCTGTTAGGCTAGTCTTGTTTTATTTCTATTTTTAGATTTGATGTAGTCCTGATTTAGACCTGGTTTAAATCTGATTAATTATTCATTGTGGCTTGGTTTAGTCATTGAGCTTAGATTGATGTTCTAGTTAAGACCTGATATAGTCCTTATCTAGTACTGGTTTAGTCTTGACTTTGTCCTAGATTCAATCCACTTTAGACTTGGTTTAGATTTGCTAATCTTAGTTCTTTGTGTTCTTTGAAACACCAACTCAATTCTCACCTTCACAAAACACTTGTTGCTGGACAGACAGACTCGAATGTTGGACACCACTGACTTTCTGTCTTCAGGGATCAGAGGGGTCAGTCTGTAAATCAACTGAACATCAAATAGACAGGTTAGCTTTTTATTTACCCCATAGACATAAAACCCATTTCCAAAAACCCCCTTACCTGGCTGAACGTGAGCATTTTGTCCGGAGCATCTTGAAGAATAACAGCGATTTTGGCCAGGTAGGTTGTGCTTTTCTGGTAGAGTCGATCCTGGACGCTGCAGCCCGGGACAAATGAAAGTATCTGGCGTCCCATGTTCACCATCTTGCTTCTTGGTCAGTGGAGATTGTTGACTTCTTGGGCCCAGTGAAGCTGAAGTGATTTGAGGAGCCTCTGACCTCTGTTCTTATGTCCAGCTCCAGGACAATAGGGGCTTTAGAGGGTGTGTTCATGTATAATGGGGGTCTTTTCTGGAGTTGATGGGTCGTACCAGTGAAGGTGGGGCTTTGGATGTTTGAAGGCATTTGCATCTGATTGGCACGATTGCTGTACACTAACATCAGATAATAACATTTAGACACATTTCTGAACATGAATGAATTTAATTTGTAAATATAAAATGATAGAATTCTTCATATCTAGAGTCAGGATTTTTTCCGAGTTTTGTCTCAATAAGGAGCACATCAAGTTTGTACCTGGGTCGAAGCAATACACTTAACATTTAGAGTTAAATGAATAAAAACATCTGATCAACATTTGACTAATGGGACAACTGGGTTAGACCACACTGACACAAAAGGGTGGGTTTGTGGAAGTGTCGGACCAAAGGCTACTTCTGTATCTGTGCTCATGAAATTGCTCAGACAGTCTTGTGGTTAGTTGAGAAACCCTGGACCACAGTTTAAGAATCACTGTTAGAAATATAAGCTTTTTAAATACACTTTATGCTACACATAAGTTACTTTTAAATTGGTTAATTAATGTTGTCGTTCATAAAGTCCAGGCCTTACCATGTGGTCTTATCAAGTTAATGTTATAATAATAATAATTAGTTACAGATCACATAGGCCTTGCCATTAATTATACTTTTAAAAATTGTCTTATTTGGAGACTTAAAAGTAAAAGCATTGATAGAAAATATACTCACATGTACTCAGACATGTTTCTTTTTGTTGACATAGATCTGATTTTGTTTATCATTGCAGATTTTCTTACATTATATTTCTTATATAGACTGTTTTAGTATTGTGTCACCTCAGATCATATTTGGTGTCTCAAGTACCACCTAAGACAAACCTACAGCTAAACCCAGAATAAATCCAGTCTCAATCAGGTGTAAACTGGGAATAAACCAGGTCAAAAAAATTCCAAACTAGAGATTAACATAAACCATGACTAATCCAGTTCTAAACCAGGTCTACACCAGGACTAAACTAGGTCTAAACCAAAGCACTAAACCAGAACTAAGCAGGACAAAACCAGGCCCAAGTACCACCAGTGGTACCCACAGTTTGAGAACCAATGTTCTATGATACAGTAAATAAAATGAGAAATATATATTGGTTAAATTCTATGTAAGACTTTATACAAAGCCATCCGAGTGGTCAGTGTGTTGGTGTTAATGATCTAAAGGTTGACTGACACACCCTCAATCAGAGTGAAGTGGATTCAGCTGCTGATGTGTTTGGACTTGTCTGAGGACTGGACTGATGCATGTGAAAGAGAGCAGTCATGTAAATCAACAGATTATTGGCCACTAAAAACAGCACTTGTGTTTTGAAACGGTGAGTCAATGGGTTGAAACTGCTGAGATGTGACTGACCATTAGTATAGTACATGAACTTTATTTTATTTAATTTATTATTTATTTAAGTGTAGATCAATTTTGGTTACTTTTACTTTAGATTTCAACTTTTAATTGAACAAATGCTAATGTATGGTTAATGGTCCATCGTCACCACAAAAGAGTAGGATCAGACGGTGTATTTGGGACATTGTAAGTGATTAGCATCTGCTACTGGGACCAGCTCATTTACATTGACTTTACATTTGCCTGTGAAAAGATGGCCTATATGAATGTACACCCTTTTGTCTAAATAGACCTTAATCCCGGGGGCCCATTCTCCCTTTGATCTGATCTGAACAAACAACCATCAAGATGCACAGAAGTGGAGTGGACTGTTTTGAAGCCAACCTGCCCAGCCTCTCTGTCTGCAGCTTGAAACATTTATTTACAAAAAGCACAACATACCTGTCAAAGATTGCGCTCATTCTCCAAGAGGCCCCAGACAAAATGCTCACATTTAGCCAGGTAAGAATGCATATATAATATCTTTATCTCCAGAGGCCCATCAAGAAATTGGGGGTACCAAGCAACACCCTACAATAGCCTCCTCTAGGGGGTGCTGGGGAACTTTGATAGGGCAGTAGTGGCAATAAACATCGCATAGTAAACCTGCTTTTATGGATGTCAGTGCTCTTGAAACATTTACCTCCATAAGACCATTGAAACCGGAGGGACGGCTTATATATTAGCTTGGCTTGCCTTGCACTCACAATTTTTCATATGTTCAGTTGATTTACAGACTGGCCCCGCTTATCCCTGAAGACAAAAAATCTGTGGAGGGCAACATTCGAGTCTGTCTGTCCAGCAACAAGTGTTTTGTGAAGGTGAGCTCTTGTTTATAGTGGGGTTTTCAAACTGCAGCCCAGGATTCCTCCGTTTGCCGAAAGAGCTGTGGATAGTGGCTCTCTATAAAAATAATCAGTTGATATAGCTAGTATGTTCACACATTTGAGATGGGTTTATTTTTAGACTTCAATAACAAGCACTTTTCTGTGAGGTGCACTTGGTGTCTGTCCCAAGCCTGAATAAATTTGAGGTTGTGGAAGTCAAAACCAAGTACACAATCAGACTGGTTCACTAGGTCTAAACCAGACAAAATCAAGATTTGAACAGCTCTCAACCAGAGTAAGGGCAGAATTACTTTAGGTACGAGTTTAGTGTGATTTGAAATGTTACATTTTGTTTAATTTTCCAGATTCCAGTGACCCCCGGCTTTCAGGGCGGTAAGAAGAACTACTGGAAACTGGACACTAATCAGATCACAGAGAAGATGGTGAGACGTCACTTCAGAGGCCTCCTGGAGCTGTTCCCGGAGTTGGTCTCAAAACTAAGATATCAAATCCACTCATCATCATCTCCATCACCCTCACCATCTTCATCAGAGGAGGAGAGGGCACCTGTCCGCTCACCTCCGGCCTACAGCAAAGCCCAAGAGAAATCGCGTGAGGTCAAGTTTAGCAGTCCTTTTTCTATCGAGTCCATTCTGAAGAGGGACAGCCCCGGATACTCTCCTCTGTCCAGTGTCCCGTTCAGAGAAAGGGGGACCAAGAGGAGCTTCACCTGGGTCACTGACGACCATCTTTCCACCGGACAGTCCCCGGTGTGGTCAGTAGGGGGCAGCACACACCAAGGACTTGGATCAACCGGAGCTGCTGCTGAAGGTGTCAAGAGGAAGAAGCATGGCAGAGAAAGCACTGGGCATTATTTCAACCACAGTCCACACAGCAGCTATATCACATACTCTGTACAGACTCTTGTCCAGGAACCATATCGGTACAGGCTCTAAAAGTACTTATCGTCCACTTAAAGTCTGCTCTATGCTTTTCTATGAACTTTGTAAATGAAACACTGTCTCACACTTTACATCACCATTTTTTATGCTTTCATTTGGTTTGCCACTCTGCTTGGTGAGATGTTTTATCACGTCAGAGTCGATTACTGCTCCAAAAATAAGCTATTCATTTTTTGTTATGGCCAGAAAGGGTGAAGTCTATGAAAGTGACCCCTGAAATACAGCAAATGTTTCCATGTATTTTTACTCGTCTATATTTATGTTTTACCTGAAGTGTTTTAAAGGCCATTCAGGACAGACTGCACACGTTCTCTCTCCTGATTAAAGGTCTGTGACACAACGCAATGTATGGGAGTCTATATGTTGCACCATACTGAGTTGACTGACCACTGTGGCATGTGTGATTTGAGCAAATACATGAAATTTGCGTTTCTATTTGCAGCACATTCGGCGCAAGGTTCACTACCCTCTCCTTTTAACCTCGATCACCAATTCATTTCCAATCACCAGTTCTACATTGCATATAGACTCATGGCCACATTATTAGGCGCTTCATTGCTTCTTAACCCAAATAGCTAATGAACTCATGTCAACACACTGCGCTTAGGCATGGAGATGATGTGAAGATGAATTGCTGGATTTGAAGGGAATATGATTTTAACAGCTTTGAACATGGTCAGTGATGAATGCCAGATGTCAGAGGACAATAGCCACATTGGTTAAACATCAATTAAAAAAACATTGCAACCACGGTCAGCAACAGTAACAAGTTAATATATAAATAATATATATTAAAATATAAGATATTCAAAGCCCTTCTGTTGCTGCATTTTTTTTCTTCATTATTAAGCTATAAAAACATGCCCATTGTGGTGTATCTAATAAAGTGGGTGTATATTTCAATAATACAAGACTATTGAAGAAATGCAGATCAAAAAGGATGAATAAGACCACTGCATCTAGGTTCACTGCAAAAACAGCAAAAGCTATATTAGGATATATTTTATTCAGTGTAACCTGGTCAGTTATTCATGTGTGTTATAAAGGCCCAAAATCTCCAGACACTTCCTTGTTTACATGTACATGACACCATGGGAGCCAGCAACCCAGTGAGCAAACATAGGCCATTACTATTGTTAGCACAAATGTATTTCACTTACACAACATATTATCTGGTAACCTGGTGGCCTGTTCAGTATGGATGATAGTCTGTGTTTCCATTGTTTTAAGTCAAGTCTATACAATCCCAGTAGGTCCACTTTTACCGTTAGCAGCACTGTAACATAGGGCAGCCATAATAATAATCAGGGCCATCAAGTCTAGCCAACAAGCTGATATATTTGTCATTTTTGCCACTTTGGCCAGGTGGATTTTATATACGTAGCCTATTTTAACTTTTTAGAGCTGACGTTCTTCTGATATAATTAAATGTATCAAAACTATTAATAATTTATTAGTCTATATTTGGAGGAAAACACATTGACAAAAACCTTTACCAGATATAATAACACAAA
>JAVQKC010205464.1:0-10717 GCA_036025475.1 Philypnodon macrostomus | reverse complement strand
AGAAGCACAGGTATATTTATAGGGCACACTGAACAAACCTGTCCCAAAGCGGAGGAAGTGTCTGGGGAGAGGGAAGTCTGGGCGTCCCTGCTTAGACTGCTGCCCCCACGACCCGGCCTTGGATAAGTGGAAGAAGATGGATGGATGGATGGATGGATGGATGGAAATTGTATTGATTATATTTCTTATTTCTGGCCTATTACACTTGTACCAAAACCTTATGTATACAAGTAAGATATTTTCTAAATTCAAACAACCTAAACTACCAAACAAAAGGCCTTAAATTTAGCTCCTTGATACAAACACATTTTATGATCATAATGCATGACCTCCAGCATATTCCTCATCAGCAATGCCATTGTTCTGAGTCCCACCTCTGATTGCTTCTTCTTGTGCACATCTTTCATTTTTCTCTTCTATTCAGCCTTTTGTTTCAATGCAACCGCTTTAATTACTTCAGCCTTGGATGTGAGCGTTGCATGACAGCCTTCGCTCAAGTCTGGCACTGGGGAGCAGAGACAGAGCTGATTAGTATTAATGATGGTGGTGAGGGAGAAGAGATGACGAAACAGAGTAAAATGATATGAGACAGAAGTAGAGGAGGTAAGAAAATAATGTTTTTTATGAGCCTCACATCACGGCTCCAACGCCACGCACACCCTCAGAAGTGTCTAGAATGGTATTGTGTCTATGAACATATGTGTGGAAAGTCATCCCTTTAAAATTATAAGGTAAATCCAGATCACAGATAGAACTTTATATTTTTATATAACCTATGAAAAAGCAAAAAAAAAAAAAAAAAATCAACAAAACGCTCTCAATTAGAAAGATTAGGTATCCAAATACAGGAATATGTAAATAACACAATTTTGCCATAAAATGTCACATAGAACCTTATAGATCTAATGGGATGAAGTTACTACAGCCTCTGCCAAGACATCATTCCTATCTTTTGCAATGGTAAAAAACAATGCCCAGACTGGGGATCTTCTAGTTCATAAGTAAATAACCATTAGGTCAAAAGGCTATTATATCACATACAGCTAACAAATCTACTGAGTAATTTGTCCCTTTACTGACTGGAGTCAGTTTGGTAGTTCCATGAATTGTTTCCACAAAAGAATTACCTGACCTCACTAGTACCAGGAACCTTCTGGTGACGTTGACTGCTCTATCACTTAAGCTACAGCCCCCTGCTAAGTTACCTGATTGGACTGTATCCATTTGACCAATGTTTCAGTGTGTCGACCCCTGCCTATTTTATCCTGCTGTGTTCTTGGGCAAGACACTTCACCACTTTCACCTTCATTCCCTATGTAGAAATGTATATGGCTATCACATACAGAAGTAGAAATACCACCACTAGTGTGAAGTAAGCCTATAATGGACTTTGGATGTCTATAAATATGATTTTTTTGTATTTGGTGACCTGATGGAACCTTACCGTTACCTTATCTTTACCGTGTGGCTCAGAAAGGCACATCTGGCTGATGTATGCACAGGATGTTATCATTTTACAAGTCAAGAGGTTGAACCACTCTCAGGCCCTCAGAAGGGGTGGGCCTCGGCAGATACTGGTTCGGCTTAAGTGTTTATCAATGCCGTAAAGCAGGCCGGACAGAAGGAAGGCGACTAAAAACAGAGGAGAGAAAGGCCACTGCCATCGCTCTTCCCTGACGACGAGGATCTGGATGCGCCGTGCTCCTGGGCTAAATTAAAACAACCGGCATCCCATTGATTCCAACACTGACAGGCACCATACATCACCCCACAGTCGCCGCGAGAGGAGGGAAAGAGACCCAAGGAGGAGAGAGTATAATAGAGAAGCCAAAGAACACATAGGGGAAAGAAAATGATAACCAAAATGATAGGAGGAGAACTGAACTAAAACGCATGGGCCAAAAGAACGAGGCTATTAGAGATGTGACATGCAGAGAAAAGCAGCAAAGTGTGGCTATTGGTGGGAAAGAATGGAGGGGAAAATGAAATGGTGAATAAGCTGTAAAATGGCCTGACAAGTGGAGTTTCTGTAAAGTAAAGAACATGGATAAAGAACATAAAGTGTCCAGTGTAAATGTAAAAGTGTGAAAATGTATTGGTTTGCATTAAATAAAATAATTGGAATCATAATATGACCTGGATTTTGAAACTAGCTTGTTGGCAAATTGAGAATTCCAAACTGTCTCTAGCTCACCGGCAGGTTTAGTAGCGATGACGCCAAACCATGATTTCAACCAGAAAGACACCTATTTTTAGATATGACATGCAACCACTTTAGCAGCAGAACTATCTCACTCTCCTCCATCACCACCTCAGCAGGACAACCACTTGTCCCATCACCACCTCAGCAGCAGAACCGTCTCACTAGCCACAGCTTCACCTATTGAAGTCTATAGCTTTCTCTTCTCCTCCACCATGTATGTCTAAACCTAAAGGTCTGACGTAGTCTTGCTACAGTAAATGTATACCTCCAAAATCCATAGAAATACTTTGAGTTTATTGTAGTAATGGCTGTTCTTGTATTAGCACAATTAATGTATAGAAATAATATAGTCTTTCTGATCTATTGGACTCTAGAAACACTAGAAACCCACAGACAGCTTTTGTTTAAATTTTAAATTGTGATGCAGTAGTGTCTAAAATCATGCAACCCCCCCATTGAGGAGAAAATGACAGTGTTATTGTTTTCAGATAGTGTGTTTTAATGAGGTTTCAGAATCCAGATGAGGTCTCTTTAACAGAGAATGTGAGTCTGACGTTTGAGATGAGCTTTTGTGACAACCGTATTATTGGAATGATTTCAAAACACATGAGAGGAGATAGACAAAATATAAACACGTTCTCAAATAAGTCGTGCCACGGGGCATGAGCATTGTGCATTTGTTTATAGTATCTGGAGTGTAATTTCAATATGTACATATATGTCTGTGCTAGTGGCCCAACTCCACTTGTATGGATAAACTGTACAGTAGAATAGTTTAAAAGACCCGCGGCTGTATTTTTGATACATATATTTAGCCAATCACAGCGGCAAATGATTGCATTTATATAGTCAAAATTCAAGGCAAATATACCAAGTTTCAAACCAAGATTCAGAAGTTATTTTGAATGTAGCACAGATTGTTCAGGTACATTCAATATTCTTTCAGAAAAGTAAATAAAAAACAACAAAAGTGCCCATACTGCAGCAGTGTGACTGGAAGCAGTTTCTCTGACGGGGGGTTGTAGTTAAAGGTTAATTCGACAGTTGTCAGAATGTATGCAGTAGATTACTCACATTCTTCCACAAAGGTATTGATTGTGTATATTTGGAACAGAGCATTCATAATGTTTCCAAATATAATAGTCTCTAATAGTGCATAGATCTTCTTATCACTGTAAGCTCTTGCTCATACTCTTGGATTTTTTGTCATAGAACAGAATAACTCCTTCCTCTTTTTATTCCAAATCCTCGGGGTGTTGAGTTCTTTCTTCTTCCTCGATAAAATTTCCTGTGATTTTGAGTCTTTTGATACTCATTATTTAAGGTCATCCTGAACCGAAGAGTTGCGGCTAAACACAGACTTGCATGTCTGTGCCTGCCTTCATGTTTGGCTTCAATTATGTGTTTGAAGTTTAGGGAAAAACTGTAAGAAGCTGTTGTCCATGTCTTTTTGTAGATCTCATTCTCCCACAATTACAATGAATCAACAAAAACAAATCCATATTACTAATGCAAATGAGTGACCCCCCCTTTAATTGGTACTCAAGCTCTCTCTACGTGTTGTAACATACATATATAGGATCCCAAAATAGGTAGTCAACCTACAGATGACTTTCAATATACAGAAAGTCTAGGCTACACTATCTTTAGCATGAGATGGGTTACAGTGTATCCCTACCTACAATCTTTAATATTTTTTAAATTTTAATTCTTATGAAAAACCAGCCAGAGAGTAATAGGTAGGTAATAGTGAAAATGAAAAGAGGTCAACTCATATGCATACACTCTTCACATTCTGTACTGTTGCTATTTTCTGGTTTGATGGGATTGGAACCACGCCACTGGCCATCAATGTGAAAGCCATCCCCAGAGCTGTTGGATGGAGCTTTGGGGTGAAACAACAGAGCTGTGCCCCCACCTATACCAACCCCACCTGCTTCAGTTCTCTGAGCAACAGTCAGTATATGCTAATGACAGCAATGAATAGTGAGTCTCCAGGTCTATATCCTTTGAGCTTGTAGTCCTGTGTGTTGGGACGTGCCTGTGCTTCCAGCTGCTCTCTTGGCCAGTGCAGCCATTACTGAGCAGTGGCAGGCAGCAGAGCATGACACACACCAGCTGGATTTGCACACACCTCCGCTGAGACGAAGAGCCCGAGCCAATGAGAAAGTGAGAAAGTGTGGCAGGAGGGTGGGTGAGAAAAAATGAGGGACAGAGGTGCCAGGACCCAGCCAAGGAGACAGAGGAGATATGGCTCCTCAAGGTAACGTGAAATGCTTTACACGCAGTCACCAGAAGCACATGCATGTCTTTTTGGACACTACCGAACAAGGTACCGTGACCTCTGTGACAGGATAGGTGTATGCAAAGTTTTGTGTCTTTGTGTGAGTGGGAGTGTAGGTGGGCAGCCTCTACTGAGAAAAAAAAAGTCATCCATGTGTCATATTGTCATGGTGACTACAAGAGCCATAAATACAGCTCATATCTGAGGCACTGGGCAAGGTCTGGCGTGTGTGAATGCGGATCTGTGTGAAGCAGAAATCCTAGGTAGATGATGTGAGATATCCCAATTTTCCATACATGACAACTCTATTTTGAAACGTTCAATTCAATATTCTAAAAAGTAACTAAAAAACATCACAAAATGAACACCGCTCAAAGCTTTTCCTTTGAAAACAGAGCCGGCAAACTGGGGTTGAAGCTAAAGATTTATTCTACTCTGTTGGTAGAATTCATGCATTAGATCATTTTTGTACTTCCACAGCAATGCCAGGGTTTAAATTGTTATATTTGGAAATGAATTACAATGTCCTCAACAGAGTTTAAATGCTTCTCGGTTATTTATCTCTTGTCAGTATGTTAAATTAATGCATGAATCACGATTGCAGTCCCTAATGGGAATTTTTTAGGGGTCCAAAATACTTGCCATGTACTATACCAGTTGTATGAAGTCTTTGTCCAACAGGCATACTTTTTTACCTTTTGATACCTTTATTTTGTGCCATATTTTTCTCTCTCGTTACCTTATCCCATGATGAGGAAAAACATGGATGGGGGGGGGGGGGGGGGTGCAGCGGTGGAGGACAGATTACTCATATGGCAGACGATAAATGTATTTTCTCCACTTCTCATTCCCTCATTTCATATTCCTTGGTCCAGCCACATTATTCCCGCTCCCTTTCCTTCGAGCTGCTGTCTGGCGGGCTGACATGAGACGATAGAGCATTCTGTCATGCTGTTTTGGAACACACTGAACATCACTTTTCAGCTGAGGGACTACAATGGCTGGCATGGAGCAGGCACAGCAAGCCTAAGCCAGACAATCTCGGCAGGCTTCTGTCTTGGTTTAAATGCCATTATACCAAGACTGGAGACTTTTTTTTGGCCGGAAGATTTATTTTGCCTGTTATTAAAAACATTGCATTTGATACTCAAAAAATTCATGTTTCCAATTAGACATTGATTGATTCTGCAAATAAACTGAGTCAACAGAGTCAAGATATTATCATTTTGTCTCAGAGGCTTTTGTTATTGTCCTGATGCAAAAACATTGGTTAGATTGATTCTCCAAAGTTGCTCGACTACTTTGCAATTTATATATTTGAAAAAGTGAATTGTTTTGTAGATGACTCATAGTTCTTCCATTGCAATAGAAATTATTTAGTATTATGACCAGCAAGCAAGCCTACATTCGATGCATTTAGCAGAATTATAGCCTATTCCAGGAAGGAACATTATCTGCTGTTTACAAAATGACCAGCTTTTGTTTGTTTTCCCAGTTTCAAACCAAAATAGCTTCAGATCCAACATCTACAGTCACGTTTTGTTAGGTACACCAATTCAATTAGCTAATCACCATCAGGCAAAAGCATGTATTTTGTCAGGCAGCATGTTCAAGTTGAACCTGCTGAAGTTCTAATTGTGAAAAGGATGATTTAAGTGACTTTGAATGTGGTACGGATGTTTGTGGTCTGAAATGCTGCACAAATCTACTAATATAATAATCTAGTAACTCAAAAAACCCAACCAAGGTTTGCAGAGCACCATTTCTGAGTGAAAACACCCTTTTCGGTTCCGTATCTGTACCGCAGTCTGTGAGAATTAGGCGTCAGATCACACCTGGGCCACTTCATTAGGTACAGGGTTTACCTAATAAGAATATTGTAATATATGTGATAGTATTTACTTTACTTCGGCAAAATAAAATGTATTTTTTCATCTCCATTTCCTGACTCCTGACTACCTGCTGGTGGTGGCTGATTTCGAGAGCCATCTGTGTCAGTCAGGAGTGGCCTATTTAAGGGCAGCTAATTCATCATGGCCTGAGAGCTTACATACGGTACATATAATTACCCCCCAACGCAAACAAAAAAGACCCTCTCCGTGGCCATGATTTATGGTTATGTCAGGGGAGAAGAGACATATATAAGCAGAGAAAAGATAGGCAGAAGTGGGATACCAAGGCGGGGGTCCTGCGCTGTATAAAGAACAGGTGAGGCACAGTCTGGAGATTTGTGACATTGGTCTCTATAATTCTTGGTTTAGTATGCAGCAAAAGTTGAGTTAATAAATGAGATATAAATAATGTCTGAAGTGGGCTTTTAAAACACAAAGACGTTGCAAATAATCATTAAAAAGACAAGAGTAAATCCTGGTGTGTATTGATCGGTGAGACTGTGTCTAAAGCTACATCAAGCTAGCAGTAAACAGCTGACCTGTTGTAGCTTCCAGTAGATTAAATTCTCAGCCCAGTGCCAGTGTATCACAATTTAACAGGTTGCTTTATTATAATACGCCCCTAGCTTGTGTTCAATGTAATCCAAACTATAAATGACATGCTTTGATTTGTGTAGCAAGAGCCAGGAGCCAGAACAGGAAACAGCTAATGCTAACATACGCTAGCTTTACTTTGATAACTACACTACCCTCTCTAAAACATGTATTTATCACAGGAACAAGATGCACTGTATAAAAAAACAGATTTTATTTATACTAATTCATCTCATTTTCACACAAATGTGGATTATCTATGGCCCAATCAATGCGGCGCAGTGTGTGTGTTGTTCTGCCTTAAGCGTTCCATAACACTTTACCTGGGCTGGACCCCACCTCAACAATAGGTCTATCCATAGGATAAACTCCCCACAAGCGTCCCGTCCCGACCTAGTGGAAAAGGGCCTAATGGGAAGACCCTACAGCCGCTGCAGTTTCGGAAATGTAATACAAGGAACATAGATTCCTAGAGCATTGGTTTCAACAAATCCTCGCTTTTAGCTTGCATAACTCAAGGTATAGAAGTTTAACAAAGGATTTTTACTTTTTATTTCTCTGATTCTCCTGCTACTTGTACAAATCTCAAAGCTGCACCGTTCTCATTTTGAAGGCATACACTCTGACTCTCAGCAGATGAACTTGAAGCAGCAGCTCAAATCTCCCCCTGTGGTAGTCATACTCATTGTGTGTGTGTGTGTGTGTGTGTATGTGCCATTGTTGGGCTTGTTGGCTAGTGCACTAGTGCAGTCTGATGGACTGGCTATGCAGCAGACGCAGACTAAATAAATAAATAAATAAATAGAGCGATGCTGGAGACAAGAGCAACAATGAAAGATTTATGACATGCATTGAGAGCAAGGCGCTGGTTTTATCAGACTATTATCAGCCAAATCACCCCCACTGAGATGTATCCACTCTGTTGTGGAACTGTAGATCGATGCTAGTCAATAGTCTGCAGGACCCACTGTAACTAGTTTTTTTTTTTTTTTTTTACATTTCAAATTCACAGCAAAATGGACAGTATTATTTTCTGGACTCATTTGTACTGTGGAGATGCAGTTCAGTGCTAGTCGATACTCCACATGAACCACGGTATCTAGTTATTTTTTTTTACATTTCAATTTTGCAGTAGGCTATTTTGGACAGTGATATTTTCTGGACAAATGTATTTTCACTTGATGGACGTGATGGGTTGCAGCCGACACAATCTCTCAGTGGAGTACATGGTACTCCACGTCTTACTGGCTTCTTCCCTCCAATCAAAGACTTGTGTGAGTAGTTAGAAAAAAGCCCCAAAGTCAGTGTGGTTTTCTTTCTGTGTTTGCCTCTGTGTCAGTCCTCTGACTAACTGTCTAGGTGTACCCCACCTAAAGCCCATAGTTTCTGGCATAGGTTCAAGTTCCCTGTCTCATCATATGGGGTAAGTGGAGGAAGATAAAAATAAATATAAAAGTGGTTTTGGGGTGTGGTTTTAGTAAAAGGCACATATTGGCCAGGGTGTTGACAGTCACATCTCAGTTATGCTAGTGATATATGGTCAACAATATTTTATGGATGATGTAATACATACCATTTTCTCTTTAACTTAGGTGTAGAATGAGCGCTGTGCTTACCAGCTAAAAACACTTTATCAGCGAGCTACGGGGCACCTCACTAATACACCTCCTGAAAATGTATGAAAAGTTGTATCCCAAGGAAGAGGCCTATTACAGACAGTTCTAGTGCATGAAAGAGTAGGGTTGTTTGTTCGATAAAATTCTAAATTTCTGGGACAAACACCTCCTTTTACCTAGCTTAGGTGAATATTCGTGTGCATCACATGTGGAGCACAATGTGGAAGCTCACAATTGTATAAAAAATTAGCAAGGGAGAGGGCTGAAAAATGTGCTAGTGATCAAAGTCAGGGCTCTGGCCTAAGCTTTAGATATGTCTTCCATTCATATTACATTTATGAAGGTCTTGTTATCAGTCGGATGTGAATGCCTTGATATCTTATAGTTGAAATGGCATCACTGTTAGGTTTCGGTAACATGTGGATAGAATACACACACTTATTTTCTAAATTTCATAAACAGCATGAACATTACAGAATCACAAAAGAATGGAATAGTCACCAATTCAAAAAGATTTACTCTAGCCATATCTATTATGTAAAGTGGATAAGCACTAAATTTTTGTGATTCGGTCAATAAATCAAAACAGATTAAATCATTTTCTCATTTGGCATCAGTGTGCCTCGGTGGAGGTCTCAGTATTTCCTCTTCTCTCTAGCTCCTGGTATATTTCCTATCTACTTTGCCTACGATGTCTGTTTTTCTCCCGCGTGCAGCCAGCCATTTATCTGCCTTCCCTTTGTAACCCTGGGCTCTTAATCAATGGCAGTACTTCTCGCTCTCTGCCATGGTTCCCAGCCTCTCAAAGTACCCCCACCCCCCTCCACCGCCCCTTTGGAGAAAAGCAAGGCACCTAAGGGTGAACAGGTTAATGTTCTGGCAGTTTGAGATACGCTTGTGACATTTCAATCCAGCATCAGTTTTTATCGGGGCTGATTTAAGGAGTGTGGGGTGAGGCGCTGGGGGAGGGGGGAGGTAATGGAAGGATGGATAGAACAAGAAAAAAAAAAGAAATAAAAAAGCGAGACCCCATGGGAGGACTTGCCTACCCAGAGACTGTAGAAAAGCCAGGGACGCGTTGACTTTTATAAACAGAAGCGCATGGCCATGTCTCCCCCATGTGGCCGACAGCTGAACTGAAAAACCACTGCAGTGCATTGCATTTCAGAGGGAAAGTGAAGCCAGCAAGTGTCATGAGTGCCTCGTGTTCTGATCATAACCTCTGAATGAAGAAATCAAAAAGATAACAAGACCGGTGGAGCTGGAGAGTTGATTACAGAAGAAATGAAATAGAATATGAAAGAAAAAACAAGGGGCAGAGTTAGGGGGCTACGCGAGGACAAATGTAAAAAGAGTTTGGGAGAAAAAAGGCAGACTTACTGAGAACCGGAGTTAGAACGAAAGTGCATGATATACACAAGGGGACTGTACAGAGACCAATGTGTGTGGAGCCAAAGAATCTGATAAAGGAAGTGAAACGGAACTCGCAAGGTTTGTCCAGCTGAAAAGAAATAGAGAAAAAAAACCTCCATTTTACAGAATAA
This sequence comes from Philypnodon macrostomus, assembly GCA_036025475.1. Taxonomy (NCBI): domain Eukaryota; kingdom Metazoa; phylum Chordata; class Actinopteri; order Gobiiformes; family Eleotridae; genus Philypnodon; species Philypnodon macrostomus. The sequence continues at coordinate 584 of JAVQKC010205464.1, read as the reverse complement.
GCAGGGGTGGTGCTAGGGTGGCTAGTGGAGTCTATAGCCCCCACATGATAACCAATGTCCTATCATAGCCCAAGAATGAGTTATTTGAGGGACATAAAAAAATAAAATAAATGAATAACTGATTTCCAAGTGCCCAAGTACCAAATAACAAATTACATTCAAGTCAACTCAACAATTTTGGGCACCCTTACTGAAGACCAGTATACCCCCATAGCTCTCCCTTCAAAGTCACTGGAGTGGCCACTGAGAATGAGTAAGTGAATTAGAAAAAATAGTAACCAAAGGGTGGGTGGGGGTGGGGGGTGGGGGGTGGCTTTTGGTACACCATTATACCAAGGCAGCACTCTCTCTAGTCCCTAGTTTTTCTTTTATTTGATATGAATTCAATAAGCAGCAGCGGCCTGATCTCCTTCGTGCCCCGGGTGTAATTACCGGCGGAACAGCGGGGGCATTGTTCGCCGAGCCATTGCCTAAACGCTCCCCCTGCTCGCTTCCAGGTCAGCACCGATCTTGTCTGAGAATGTCAATTATCGTCTTAAACAGCGTCTGAGGAGTATGCCTAAGAGAAAAAACGGGGGATTTGG
>JAVQKC010205460.1:0-19433 GCA_036025475.1 Philypnodon macrostomus | reverse complement strand
TATTCACTAAGAAAAACGGTGTGCTCTCAACCAAACGTAACATACGCTCTAACTTCTCATTGGTTATAATGGCTGTCAATCAAACTATAAAGTTAAACGTCCAGGTCCTTCGTCACAGTCATCATCGGTGGTGATAAACTACATCTATGCCTACTTCCAGACAATTGCACAAACACATTCAAGAAGGGTAAAAAGTGTAACTACTTAGAATGTAAAAAGCTAGCAGCCTATATGACCAGTAACTCTTCTTAAAGACAGAAAAAGTGAATCACGCTCCTAACAGCCTGCTGGTCTGGACAGTCTCAGCAGGGGCAGGAGTGGGGTACAGACCTTGGCCTTGTCGAGCTGTGCCTGGGCCTGTCGCTCTGCCTCTCTGCGCACTGCCTCCTTATCCTCCTCCAGAGACACATCGGAGTCTGATGGACGGCTGGTGTACGAGTCGGCCGAACCCTGGAAAAGAAGAAAAGCACAAATTCAGAATCACTTCACTTAAAGATTTAGCTCAGAAAAATGAGTTTGAATTAGTTCATTTTTGTTCATCCACTTCAAGCCATTTTGACACATTTGCAGGGGATTGGCTCTGATCAGAGTACTGTTTTTGTGAGTGTTCAACCAATCAAACTTATTTTTATGTCAACAACAAGAAGCTGTGAAAATCTTCCACCAATGTTTTCAAAGACGTTCGGTTTGTTAGACTGCGAGACAACTCAGAAAGTCAAGTTCAGAGTTTGATTTGATCTTCTACAAAAGGTCACCAAACGGGCGAGAAAGGTCAACAGATATTAAATGATCTCAAGCCAGTGTAGTTTCTTTGCCAGTCCCAAGCTCCGATAAGAGGAAAGGATTGAAAAAGGGTTAACTGTTATGTATATTATTGCTCAATTTAATTCTAGATTACATTTTTAATAGTGACTAATACGCTGATCACAATAACATAATAAGGATGCATTCAAATCATGCAGTTCATATCCTTATCAATATAGTATATATATTGTGCACCCTAAATGTGTCAAAACCTAGGCTTCTACATGCCAAAGGACATAAACTGTCTCTCATGAAATAAGGTTAGCTGCAGTTCTCTTCTATCCATAGCTTGATCTTGGTCTGTGCTTGCCTGCAGATTTGTTTTGATCCTTTTATGACAAATACTGGAGGGAAATGTTCACCAGGTCTGAAAATATGTCTATGTATAAATAGACAGGCTCTGTACAAACTCCTGACTATGGTGCACTTACATCACACATCTTTCTGCAACATCATAAATACTTGAACTAAAGTGGGGCTTATGGATGTAAATGCTATTTTAAGATACATCTGCTGTATAGGACAAGATCACAGGAAAAGACACTGGGGTCTTTTAAATTAAGCTTGAGGCAGGCCCAGAATGCTATTGTAGAATCATCTTATGAAGTATCCAATGGCCAATAACTCTGCAATTTCTGGGCCTACTGACTTGAGAAAAAACTAACATAAAGTCCAACACCCCCTTTTTCAGTGGGAGTTAACTATATATCTCTGAGTGAAAGGGTGTTTTCACTAGAGCCGTTAAGCATACGTTAATTATATCATAGAAGAATCTTCTCTAACCAGTTTTCAAATAATGAATCAAACAATATTACAGAGACTTTTCTAGTGACAGAGGACTTTGAATATTAAGCTGTTTTTGTTACATTCTGATAGTCCAAGTACTAACCACAAAACACACCAAAGCCATCTGCATATTGGCATCATTTCGAGTCTTCCTCCGTTACAATCCAAAACGTTTTTTACAATGTTGTGACATCGTAGGAGCGAAATCAATTTATTGTGCATCCTGTCCTCACCTGCTCGCTACTACAGCACCCACCCACAGACACCAGCTCTTTCATTCATCCCACTGCACCATAACACACTGCTGTCTGAGTTAAAAATAGCCTCCTCCACTCGCTCCTGATTAGAATTACCAAAGCATCCCAGGCACAAAGGCAGATCGTACCTCTCCATCCATGCACTTATCCTATACCTGAATAATGTACACAAGTGTCCCCAAGGTCTGCACCATGTTCAATTCAAGGTTATTCATATGTCAAAACAAACAAACATGCAGCATATCAATCGCCATGCTTTCCCTCTATGCTGTTGCTTACGTGAAAAAATCAAAAGCATTGAGTGTACATCAATTATTTCCCTATAGAACTGCATGTTCATGTTCACATTTACATGAAGTAACATAATAATGACTTCTTTTCCAATAGAGTGTATTTGCAATAGACAGAACTGACACTATGTTTCCTGTTCTATTCAGATATTGAAGAAACAAAATAATGATGTGAACAAATGCAGCTTATGAACAAAGCTAGTGAAGTTTAGGATTATAGTTTGTGCCTGTTATTTGTTAATTGTATAGTGCAGTTGACGAGAGTTTAGTTTGTAAACCCCCAGGATGAGATAGGACTACCAATGTCCATTCGATTCAGGATGATACTGAGTTGAAACATGCAGCATTCCCACATGAAGCGGTAAGGAAAAACAAAATGTCCAAGTGTAACATGTAATGAATAAATTGCTGGTGAAGACTAGGATTATTTCTTCATGTTATTCCTGAAAATGCGATGTGAGGAAGAGTATGGCAGTGTGTCAAAAGGAGCTGATGTGGAGCTGTGCCCAGAATCTGACAGACTCATTGATATCAACAACCAGCGTCTCATCATCACCGTCCAATATCCAGCCATGCAACCCGATGGATACCTTCATATAGACTGACACGGCTCACTATAATTAGGGCAGCACAATATTCGCATCACAAGAATTTTAATGTACCAAAATCATGTTATGGTTGTCTGAAATGTACACCCAGAATAATTGTCCAATCCAATAAAAAACAGTGTTGGAGTTGTGATAGTCCTGGTTTGGTCCTGGTTTGGTCTTCTTGATTTAGTCCTGGGTTTCTGGTCCAAATCTGACTAGTAAAAGAGTTTACTATTTCTGCTTAAATTCAAAATTTTTTCAATTACTATGTCGCTTTTGTATTATCATGCATCCCTAACCTCCCACAATGCAACAACTTTGTACCCTATCTGAGTGGTGCTTACACAGGCGTCGGAGTTCTTGACGCGTCCTCCTTTGGCTCGTTTCAGCAGGCGGATCCAGGTGGCCTTCATCAGCCACACTGGTCATTCACCTGACCACACACCAGGCGCCAGTCTCGCTACAACAGGTACATTCAACAGAGCTCCAACATCTACCACAGCTTCCCGTCACTGTCTGGACATCTCTGAAGTCCAGGATTGTGGGCTTGCTGCAGTTAGCTCCAATGCTACGTCTCTTGCTGCTGCTGTTGTAAGATATGGGGACACCACAGGAGCTCTCAATCCCAAGCATAATCCCAGTCAGCGCTCTCTCCACGTTCTTTCCCCCTAGTCTCCTTGATCACCCGGTGCCTTAGGCTGTTGCCACAGCTAATGCAGGTGCTGCTTTGGTGACATCTCTCTTCATCTCTCCTCTCTCACGCTCGTCCGATCTTTGCTTTCTGTTAGCTTCACCAGCAAAAGCAGTTGTACTATACTCTGGAGTGAATAAGCCTGACTCGTCCCGATACAAGCGCTGTCTCAGTCAGTCAGTGCTGTGTGCTTCTGTGCTTCTTCAATGACTCTGCCTCCTCCTCTTCCTCCTCCCTCTCCTCTGTCACTCCCCTCAAACACACACTCTTCATCTGGTTATTGCGCCTTTGCAGTGATCAATGCCGAACATTGATGGAGCTTCTATGCTGTATGTCGCATTCATGATGCAACACTAGAATGCCTTTCAGGATGAGTAGTTTATGTAGAAGTCAAAATTGTGTAAACAGGTAAATAAGCATGATGAAGCATTGAATCTATATAAGGTTTTATAGACACCCAATGATCTTTACAATTAAGTGCAGTAGTCATTCACACAATGATGGTGGTGGTAAGCTACCTCTATAGCAAAGCTGCCCTAGAGCAAACTGAGCAGACTGACTCCTATGGCCTGCTGATGACCACCAAACTGATAAAAACAATGCATTTTTCTTTTTTATAATAAAAAAACTGGCCTTGTTATGGTAAAAATGACGAAAAAAGATGCATAATTCAATGATCTCATTTCACAAGACAATCTTTTACCACCATATCCCACACCCTTACACTGACTGAGTGAGGGTTTATCTTACATTACTTAAGTCATCGGGTCCAACTGTTTAATTTAAACGGTGAAGCTGCTATACAACATACATTAATGAAAATAGCACACCTTCAAAATGCTCAATCTGCCTAACCCATGCACAGGTTGTATTGGGGGGAGGCTGAATGTGAGGATGTATTTTATATGTTTATGGTCCAGCGGCCACTGCCAAAAGCTGTAACTGTAGATCAAGGCATGACAAACTAATGAGTAGAGCTTATCAACTCCAATCAATGACATGCCTCCATCTGCTAAGAGCTTCAGAATTTAAAAAGATCAGACCATGTAACTAAATATGACACATCTTGCAAGAAAAGGAAGGGATGGAGAAAGATAATGTGATTTTTGCTTGTTAAGATCAATTAGCCTAATGAGCAAGGCGATTACCTGAGCTTCATTATCTTGTGTGCACAGATGAATACATGCATGGAAGAGAATGGGGGGGAGTAAGCTGGTTTGTTTGGAGTGATAGCTAGGATGCTAGTGGTAGACAAACAAGGCGTGGTTCTCTACAGTACAATATGTAACAATAACAGGCCCAAACAAAGGCAGCATTTCTGAACATAAAGATTATCCATCCATCCATTTTCTTCCGCTTGTCCGAAACCGGGTCGCGGAGGCAGCAGTCTAAGCAGGGAAATCCTGCCTTCGACCGCCACCCGATCCACATTGCACCATGGTACCTCCCGCGGGTGGTGGGTCCACGAGAGGGCCTGACAGCGTGTGCACGGGTGGGGACTCGAACCACCGACCCTCTGGTTGAAGGGCGAGCATCTACCCACTGCACCACCGCTGCGGCACATAAAAATTATTAAAATTTTCACTAAGCAGCTCCCCTACTGTTTTGGAGTGCAAAGTGCAGTAATAGCTCTATTCTAAGGTAAACAAAAAAACATTATGGTTCCTCTTTAAAGATGTAGATCAGAATTATTTATAAATAAGAGGGTTTTTTTAATAAGAAATTGTAAATACATTAAAAAGGACCCTAATCCTGACCCTAATCTAACCCTGTAGGCATCCTGTCATAAATCTTTGCCATTTGTACCTTCCCTGACCTTTCAGTGGTGTGGCCCACATAAAACTGTGATTTGATGTTGCTATAGAGGCCTGGAGAGAAACTAAAGTAAAACCTCGACTACTACTGGTCAAGCATTATGTTTGTTGAATGTTTTAACAATTGCTTATTTTAGGAAACCTCCAGACCATAGTTTTAAAGACATACTCAGTCGTCTGGATTTTGTCAATTCTCCATAAATGTAACTACCATCTTGTTTCTGGGCATTTCTTTAGTTGACTGTTTGTAGGTCTAAAGGCATGTATGGGACACATATGGTTATACTGAGGTTTGACAGTGGCCCGCGGAGCTCTCAGGGCAGGACACAGATGCTCTGAACAGGGAGCTTTGGGCCAGAATAGAAGCCAGTGGAGCTGTGAAGTGAAGCAGCACTTCCACAACAACAGCACTGACAGACACAGACAGAGCCCTAAGACATGACCCACCTCAGACCACAATCAACCACTCACGACTGACATAAAACTGTAACCCGTGGCCCACCTGTAGTTTTGATAGTCTTGAATTTGTCCTGGTTTAGTTCTCATTTAGACCTGGAGAAGTATCGTATCGCCCAACTCTACTGTAGTGGACCGGTCCCTGCCCAACGCCCAAAGTTGATGGGATAGGATACAACTTGCTGCAAACTCTATAGGGGATGATGCAAAGTGTCTTTTGCAATATACGTTTTGATGTGTATTAAAAGCTATAATGAAGCAGAAAACCAAGACAAGCCACCCGTCATCATTGTATAGGAAATGGCAAGCTAAATGCATGTTGTCTATTAAATTATAGACAGGCCTCCCATCTAATTGACTAGAACTAAAATTAATTACGTACGAAAAAATCTGAATAATAATTGTGGCAAAACACTATGACAACCAGACCCTGTAAAGCAACAAATATGTCTGGTTGGACCCGCTTTTACTCCATTACCATTATCTGTAAGAAAGTCATCTTGAAGGGAAGCAACATCCTTACCACTATTCAACAATCACAGAACCTTTACTACTGCTTTGTGCGTAAAATCCCTTTACATGTAGTGAATAGGGTTTTTTGTGTGAAACATGTTAACGTATCAGCCAGCAAAAGACATGAAGGTGAAATTGAATGGACACTCTCCTATTGATTGGTGTGGACATAGTCTTTACTGTGTGACCTCTCTTCAGCAAAGGCACAGGAATCATTACATTACAAATTACTATGACCAATACTCTGCTGCTACTCTGATAACATCCTACACAAAGGCTGACAGGAATCTCATGATCTGAAAGCTTTTGGTACTTTAGCAGATATATTAGGTTGAGGTGAGATAAATAGCTGTAGTGATGCAAAGAGCCATGTGCTTCCTTCTTCAGATGACAAAATCTTTATTTATTTTGACTTCACTTCAGGAGTCACACCTTCACTTCAGGAGTCACACCTTCACTTCAGGAGTTACTCCTTGACTTCAGGAGTCACCCCTTCACTTCAGGAGTCACTCCTTCACTTCAGGAGTCATCCCTTCACTTCAGGAGTCACCCCTTCACTTCAGGAGTCATCCCTTCACTTCAGGAGTCACGCCTTCACTTCAGGAGTCACGCCTTCACTTCAGGAGTCACTCCTTCACTTCAGGAGTCACGCCTTCACTTCAGGAGTCACGACTTCACTTCAGGAGTCACGCCTTCACTTCAGGAGTCACGCCTTTACAGCTAGCATCTATCATCGTCTAACCTTAGCTGCTCCCCTAATGTGACACTATGTTTAGGATGTGATTTTTCTGCTTGTGCTTGCTTTCTCTTGAAAATAAAATTGCAGGATGTTCTCTTGTGTCCATCATATGGTATTTCTGATTAAAAATAAATGATGCTGTCTATAGCAGGACACAGATAACCCACATACATATAGTGGTCCAGTTCTTGTCGGGAAAGGAGAAGGACATGCTAAATTGAAGCTTTAGTTTTATAGCAGACATAATGACAGGACAAAGGTGTAGCCCACAGCAAAACCTCAACAACTTCAAGCAACACTACAGTTTATAGTACATTTGAGCTCTGTCACATAAGGGTGTTTTTCTATTTGATAATGGAGACAATAGAGGAAGGCATGACAGCCAGGATTGAACAAATCGAAAAACAGTATTTAGCACGTCTTTGGATAAAGACAAAACTAAATGTGCATGCTTATTCATGTTGCTGGTCATGGGTGACTTAAGCCTATCCCAGCAACGGGCCTTAGGTGGGATACAACATAGACAGTGGCCAGTTAGTCTTATGGCTCACACAAGGACATACAGAAAGTCACTCTCTTATTCATTCAAACATATGGGTGTCTTCGGACAAACCAGAGAGAACCCACAGTAACACAGCGAGGATTAGATTTTTTTTTACTGTTTTCATATCAATGGCAAGTAATATAATTAATCGTTGCATTGGGTCACAGATGTATTACAGTAATAATCTCTGAACAATTTATGTACTTTTACTTTTTCCTTTGTTAAAAAAGTCTAATAATAGTGAAAATAGCAGAGTGATGCATGAAATGAATGGGATGGTGAAAAGAGATTGGCCGCACCAACGTGAAGGTGACACTGACAGCCTGTGAATAAAAGTGTTTACCCAGCATTCCCTGAGCCAGTGCATTAGATAAATACATCATACCAATGAGGTGATGGACTCTCGCCGGCTGTCAATCACATGACACACTCCCACAATGCAATAGGGCAAGATGAAAACTGGACCTGATGGCAAACCAACATGTCCAACACAATTTGTAGTTTTTTTAGCTACAACTGTATTGGAAATATATGGGTGTGACTGAGCTTGTACAATAGCTGTTTTGAATCAAGTTTAGCTGATGTATCATTTCTCCTGACTGCTTCTCCAAACACAAAACACGTGTAGAGATTTAGAGCCTCTTTTAGCATTTGACAACTACATTAGGCAGTCCATCTCGTAAGAAACAACTGCGTAGTCATGTACAATGTAAAGAAATAAAAATGACATTAGCCATAATTCTTGCTACCTGTCAATCTCTGCTGATTCAATCTCATTAATGGGTATGATAATAATTCAAACTAGATTAGTATGCTATCTTTTTTGGCCACGGCTATTACTGTTATAAGCACCATGAATTTACAATCTACAGCAGTTCTAAAGCTGTTCTAAAGGAAAAATACGGGACCTTAAGACAGGAGTCCCTCTCATTTAGCCTCTAGTTCGTGTGCTTCTTGTATGAGGTCCCACAGTTGAACCAAAGCAGTGTACAGGATCATGGCCCATCAACTGGATACAGTAAAACAGGCTGCCCCGGTCCCTCGCTGATACTGGGATGTGCTTGCGTCATCAAAATCGTGGCAGTTCGTCAGTGTATGGAGCAGAATGTGGATGATTGATGATGACAATTGGCCAATAGGGTGAAGTGAACCACTAACCAGGCTCAGTCAAGCAAAACATGGCTCCTACAAATGGGACTGGGCTGGAGCAAAAAGATACCACAGTCCTTTGTTTAATGTTTAATGTTAGGTATATTTCATGTAGAATTTGTATTTTATCTCTATTTCACACATTTTTTAAATACAAAATTAGCTCATATCTCTGCTACTATGTTACAGTTCAAAATTACATTGATGTCACAGAAAAATCCTAATACCCTTGAGATATACTATAGTCACAAAATGTTAGAAATGTTTTACCTTTAGGTGAAATTGAATAGTGGAAAATGGAGAAAGTTCATGCCATAGTGATAAAACAGCATAATCAAATTAAGGTATACATCTAAAACCATGTGTTAATTTATAGACTATATTGGATATTGAACAGTCCAACATCCCTAATGGTTTGTGTATATTTTGTAGATGTATAAGGACATGGATGGAGGTATTTGCTGATCTTTTCTACAAATTACAGTCAATTTGACGGAACATAATTTGTATTTAACAAAAACTGCATTGGGATTGCACAGTATAATGCTTAATTTTGAGTACATTTAAAGGGACCAATCACAGTTGTGTGTCATGTTACTGATGACAACAAATGCACGAAAAAAACAAAAACGCATTATTTATGTCAATGTGGGGCAATAAACTAGATTTTCCTTACCACAAAAAGTATGTTTTTCTGACACTGCGTTTATGACTTGTATAGTGGACTCGTGGGCTCATCTCGGCAGGTTACTGTTCCTCCACAACAGTCCCCGGTCCCAATATGGCCCTTGGAAAAAAAATAATTGGCCACCCCTGCTTTACAGATTAGGCCCTGTGATTCTCTAATGCCTCTCTCTCATTCCTCCACTTCATTGCCACTCCACAAATCTCAAAGACAGACACTTGCCCAGCACTGGAGCAGATACAGTAGGTGTTGGCTGACAGACCACACTCACATGTACACTCACAATTACAAAGTCCTTACATAATCAAACAATTGTTCTTCAGTAAAACACCAGTTACAAACATTGTACTTAGGGCTGGGTGATTTGGTAAAAATATAATATTACAATTATTATGGATTAAGCCAAGATCACAATTTTAGTTGACTTTGTATTTTTTTGTTTTACACAGAAGAGTACTGCTATCAGAGTCTTCATTAAAACAAAAAAATCATTGTACATCCAATACTCATACTATTTGTTTTCCTTTTTTATTAATAATACTGGCAGTAAACATGGCCATGAACAGCAGAGCAAAAATGAATTCACAAGCATGATTCAACAATCTTCTCAGATTAGCAGATCGTCATAACTTTTAACAATTTGATCTTTTATCACCATATTGCACACACCTAAGTGTGCTGCAGAATCATTTATCATTCAAAGGAGCCTGCAATTGACCAAGAAATCCCCTAATAATACTTTTGTATTGAAATCTTGAACACATGCATTCCAGCTAACTATTACAGAACAAACTGAGTCATATATTGCAATAAAATGGTGTAAGTGGTGAGTTAAATGCATTTAAGCAGGCCTCTTTGTTTGTTTTATGGCTAAGATTATGATGCTTTGCTTGTGCCAAACTTTTAACAGTCTGCCGGTCGCATGGAGTCTACAACTGTTAGATTTAGCCAAAAATTATGTGGTATTCAAGAACTTTAGCCATCTTTAATTCTCCTCAAAAGTGTAAAAATGGCCCTGCAAGACTCGCTAACGAGTAGAAAAGTGCAATAATTACGCCCCTTTAATAAACTCAATTGACTTAAACAGAGAGAAGAGAATAGCTGATTATGATGGACTCACCAAATCTGAGTCCTCACTGCCCGAGTAGTACATTTCTGCCCTTTGGAGGCTAGGACCGTGTTGAATCCATCTCCAAGATTTACCTACAGCCCGAATACTTCCCCTTTACAAATCCCCCCACAGTCCCGGCTTTTGTGTCCGGACTGGAGTGCTCAAAGTTGGAGGAAAAGTTTCAACTATAAGTCCTTTTCTCTAAGTCCTTCTTTGGCCTACTTCTGAGCTGCAGAGGGGGAAAAGGCGGATGTCTTTCCCACGCTGGGACAAGACTCCGAACGCGCAACCGTTATCCCAGCTCCAAAAACAAGCCCCCTGCCTCCCCATAGCCCCCTCCCACCCCTCCCATGCACACATGTACTCTCCAACTACACACACACTCACTGTAAAATTTTACAAGTTAACCTTACTTTCAAAAAATGTAGGAAACCGCTTGCCTTAAAAATACAAAGTGATTTTATCTCAGATGGCCTGACTTTTTGAGAACCTTGTATATCCCAGCCTTTCCCAGCAACTATGGGCCTTAGGCGGTGTACATCCACATACATAATTGCAGTGATAACAGGGCAATTTGACAACTCAATCAAATACAAACCACTTACCTTCCAAGTGGTTTTAGTTTGCTTTAAAAATTTGCAATTGGTTTTCCAGATTTTTCTAAGTATATTTAAGTACTAAAATTTTACAGTGTGAGGAAGTCGGGTTTTTGGCCAAACAGGGCTGGCCTGAAAATTCCAGAAAGCACCAAAAGCAGCTGTAAAGGTTTTTTGTGTATGTCTTTGTGAGGAGTGTGTGATCTAGACAGTTTACATGTGGTTTGCTTTGCATTTAAGAGTTTATACAGCAAGCACAGGAAGGCGAAGAGTATTCAACACATGCGCCTGAGAAGGATGGAAGCAATTAGCTGCAAAACTTAAGCTAAAACATTTATTTGGTTTAATGATAGAGTAGACTAATCAAAGTACATCAGCACACATTACGGTTTAGGGCATTTCCCCGATTTAGTCCAGATTTGGTCCTAGTTTGGCCTTGCATCCAGTTCAGACTTTGTTTTGTCTTTATTCAGTAATGCATTGTGTTTAATTTATTATTTTACATCTATAGGTTAGTCTAGATTTAGGACTGTTTTAGTCAGTTGTGGTGTAAAATATTTGACAACCACTGGCTTTGGCAAAAGGAAGTAACACAGAAGTAAAACACACATATAAAATTAAAGTTTTATAAAAAAGCAATCAAATGACAGATGTCCTCAAAGCTCAAGTGCTCACCAGCTGCTCTGTCTGGGACTAAAGCAGTGGTTACAATCAAGGGCTCCTTCAAAGACACTAGCATCAATTCATTAGACACTATTCACACTGTATCTGTGAAGTACCCTGTGTAGTGTCTCTGTTACGTCATGTTTGTGATAATACATTTTAATGTGCTGCAGCCTAGTCACAAAATCACTACTAATAATGTAAATTGACAATCAATATCCCTGGGGATGTTGTCCACTAATCTGAAGGTTGGCATTTTAATTCCCACTTGTTTATACTTGTTAATGGGGCGGCAGTGGTGCAGTGGGTAGGCGCTCGCCCTTCAACCAGAGGGTCGGTGGTTCGAGTCCCCGTCCAAGCACACGCTGTCGTTGTGTCCATGGGCAAGACACTTAACCCACATTGCCTAGGAATGAATGTGGCCCGGTCGCCATTGTAAATGAGAATTGGTTCTCAATTGGCTTACCTGGTTAAATAAAGAATAAATAAATATACTACTGATAATGTCCTTGAGGAAGACACTTGGGAATGAGTCTGTCCACCACTAGTGTGTGACTGTGGGGTCGATCCATAATGGTTTCACATGTTTTATGTGCTTTAAGTGTTTTGATAAGCAAAGTTTAAAACCATTATTATACGTACTACAATCTTCATGTTAAAGACGAGAGCGGCCCAGTCTAAATCCTGGATAATATTGTGTTTGACCAGGGTTTTCTGAGGATTATGCCCGACATGTGAACTGTCAGTCACTTGTCCCCATGTCACCAATTCAATTCTAAAGACTGGAGACTACATTATTTATACCTCATACTGACTGTATTTCCTCATGTGCGAAGGTCAAGGTAAAAGAAGGTGAAAACACGTCTAATTAAATTCAGCTTCGGGCAAAACTCGCTGAGGATAATGGCAGCTGATCACAAATGTGTCTGAATGACTAATAATGGCCTGTAACATGAAGGAAATCTTGTGGCATGAATTTAAAACAGTAGTGATTATATTGCACACTTGAGCATAAAAAAGTGTTGAATTGTATACAACACAACTGAATACATGAAAAAGGCTAACTTAATATCTGAAAACGAATACACATACAGATATCATTCAACAAATATAATGTATGTGACGATAGAAGCCGCAGTGGAGGTGCAGTGGGTAGATGCTCGCCCTTCAACCGGAGGGTCGGTGGTTCGAGTCCCCGCCCGTGCCCTCCTGTGGACCCACCACCCGCGGGAGGTACCATGGTGCAATGTGGATCGGGCAGTGGTCGAAGGCGGGAGTTCCCTGCTGAGACTGCTGCCTCCGCGACACCCCTATAACAGTGTTTTGTATTCTGTCATATTCTCAAAGCAACCCCTTATTCATATAAATGATGCCATCGGGATTTAGTCCACTTGAAAGACCAATGGGCTAAAACACAGCACAATACAAGCCTTATACAAAAGTTTGAGAGCAGATGTGTCTTGATATAATGATAGGATACCAGTCTAAACTGCTGACCACAACTCTCTCTACAGGACTTGGACAGAGGTTTGACAGATCAATTCATCCACTTTCTGCCAGCTCTGTGGAAATCAGTAAGTTTGGCGTATCGACCCGTTTACATGCATGCAATGACGTAAGCAGCCATTCACATTGACAGAAGCACAAAAGGCCAGCGAGCTTCCAACTTACAAAACCAGCACACGGTAATTGGACCACAAGCAGAGATCAATAGGACACAGAAACAGTGTGGGTAAGAGAGCAGATGACATTGCCAACACAAGATCTTTCATTAAGTCACCTTGTATACAGGTGGGGGTGAGTGGGGCCTATTGTTACTAGTTACATTAAATATTTATTATATTTTTAAAGGCCATTTACTCTAGACAACTGTTTTTTACAAGATATATTTCTCTTCCAAGTGGCTCACCTTGCATAGCCTTATTGTGATGTTGGTGACTGAAAGGCAATAGATGGGGTTCATCTTGGGCAATGTCCAGCTAGTCGCAGGGCTGGCACAGAGACATATACACAGTAAAAACACATTCATTCACTAGAGGCAATTTCGAGTCGCTCACTTCAAACACGTGCTTGATTTTGGATGGTAGGAGGAAGCAGAAGAGAACCCATGGAGACGCAGGGAGGACATGCAGACTCCACTAAGATGGCAAGTTAACCCACAACCTCCTTGCTGACACTCAGGAGTGCACCCCTAAGGAGTGCACATGATTTTAAAACCCATAACTACACCACTACTGTTTTGTTTTCTGTCATAACATTTTATCACCACAGGCCATTATTCATAGAAATGTTATGGGCATTTAGTCAACTTAAAAAGAGCACTAATGGGCTAAAACACAGCACAATTAGATCACTGGAGGCCTGACACAAAGGCACCTCTGACGGCATTTAGCTCTGCCAAGAATGCTCTTACACAAATGAAACTCTCCAATAAGACTTCATCTTCTACTGGATAAATCTCTTAAAGTCCCCAGGAAAAAGGCCCACTTGAACTTTTGGCCATGAGGCTATATAGGATTAGATCAGCCTGGACCATTTGTATGGTGCACTAAATTCCAGGATCTACCAGAATAGATGAAGAGAAGGCTGGTGGATTCAAGTGTACTTTATAATACATAATGCTAAATTGTCAGAATGGTGAAGTCTAGAAAGGCTTAGGAATATAGTATTTTTTAACCACAAAGAACTGAAAAACTCAATAATAAGATTTACTTTATCATCTCTATGTCATCTGCATTTGATCCAGTCTTCAATACCACTACTCTGACCCTCTGGTAGCAGGGGGCAACAACAATGTAACACCCGGGGACCTTTCTCCAGAACTTGAGCCAGGAGTTCCTAGCTGGAGATTTAGTCTCTTGTACACATAGGGACACCCGCCCAGACGCAGGGAGAACACGCAAACTCCACACTCAAAGGCCCTTTCTAGTCTGGGAATAAAACTTGGGACTTGGGAGGTGACAAATGATTGAAAAGCTGCTCAATTACCTGACTGCAGCTTAATGAACATCCATATATTGTGTGAAAAGTGAAAAGTTCTATATTTAAAACTTACAAATAAACTAAAAGCTTTGTTTCTGTTTCTGAGAATAGATATAGAAACAGTAGGAGCCTGGCTGTGCCCTGTGTGATTCTCGCCTAATGAACGCCCCAGGGCCGAGCCAGAGTCTGTCTGGGGTAACCACGGTAACCTGCACATGCCCCGGGACCAGCTCTAATTACACATGAGAAGAGAGAGAGTGATAAAGAGGAGGAATAGGAGAGATGAAGGATGGATGGAGGTGACGTGGGCCACAGCTGTTCTGTTTTCATGAGCTCCAGGGCCTCAACACAGCCTCTTTAGGTTTATATCACAAAAGAGCATCCGTTTAATTTCCGGGTACACTTTCTAGATTGTTTACCAAAAGGGACTATAGAGCCACCAAACATATTCAGAATTACTATTGCACTTTTACAACCTGCAATATTTCAATATTTAATCCAGTCACAAGAGGTCATAAACCAATATCCTCAATATGCTAATGCCACCATCTCGCAACGGTCAAGATACAGGAACCACTCGTACTGAGGGACTTAGAAATACCTTTGATGCATGTCACTTGGTCCAAACTAAAACGTTTTTCTATCATCACGCAGGTATCCATACAAAGTTAGACTAAGCTTACCCATACTGCGAGGTGTAAAGCCCTTGGAGACAAAGGATGGTTGTCAAGAACGCCCAAAGGAATAAAAATCATGAATGCAGTTATGGGACAGCTACAGTGGACACAGCGACTGAAGCTCTGACAGGGAGCTGTGCTAAACTCAATCACTTCACGCTCTCTGAACAAATCAGCTGTCCCACATGGCATCACAGGAAAAAGCAACAGCAGTCATGAAGGGGTCACCAAGCATTATGTAAACATTTGACCATGCACTTACATATTGTGCACTAGACTGGCAAAAACTATATTGAAATGACTAGAACTAAACCAGGTCTAAAAGACAGGTCTATGTGTAACAAGACCAGAATAAAACAAGGGCTAAACCAGGACTAAACCAGGACTAAACCAGGACTAAACCAGGACTAAACCAGGACTAAACCAGGACTAAACACAAACCGAACTATGGTTAAAGTTTAGAACTGATTCATTTAAGTTACTTGATTTCAGGCTATAGATACACTTAAATTGACAGTGTATTTTCCTTCCAGATGAAGGCCATTATTGCAATACATTTAGTTACTTGCAATTTCCATATCTTTTTTGTGTCCCGATGTTGGTGACCTCCAACACCATTTCGACTATTACTATTCTCAAGTTACTGTGAGATCACTCCACTCCGACCATGTGATGTGGTAATTTACTGATTAGGCTTTGGGTTAGACACACACAAACTGCTCTACCACCACACGGTCACAACTGGACATTAGGTTATTGTGGATTATCTGAAAATCAAGCACAACAAACTAGGTCTACCGTAATGATATTAGAAAGATGCACCTGTTTTATTACATAATACAAAGTTGTGTAAATGGTTTTCATCATGGCCGCTTTCCAAATAGTACTTGCTTTACTTTCGAGTGGTTTGTGAACCGCTCCCCTGACTTACATAGTGACAGAGGGCAGAGGCAGTTTGCCCTTTTAGGAGTTGATCAATCAGATATACTTCTATATTTGACCAGCATGGAATAAATATACCTGGCTAAATGAGTTGCTTCAACATCACAAGTGGCACAAACTATTTCATTTATATATATTTATATCAATACACCTAAAGCTTATTACAACTATGTCCATCATTCATCATTTCACGCACTGCTGTAGCCACTGCTGGCCGGGGGGGGGGGGCAGACTGACAGCAACATTATAATATTGTAACCCGGGGCCACTCCAACCACCACCAAACAATATTATTTTAGCCCAAAAACACCCATAAGGTCAAATGTGATCCAGAAGACTTACTTTGTAATGATTGCTTTTGCATAAGGAGATTTAAATAAGCTTTACAACCAAATCAGGATTTACAATATCATAATACAGTAAAGTCATTGTATTTAAAGAGGTTGTCAAATTATGATTTCTATATATTTTCACGTACAACTGATGGTTGATTGGTGAAGTGCACAGACAACATGGCTGGTCATCTTATATGGGAAAGTATCTAGACATATTCAGGAAGTGTGAAATATAATGCTAAAAAACATGCATGTCAACAAGAGATTACATTAAAAAAACTATACAAGCCTTAACCAGATATGTAAACTAGATGGTGACCCTATAGATTGCCTTCCACCTTCTAAAGCCACAAATGCAACAGTCAAATTGAAAAAAAAAAAATATGATTAAAATGTAAGCTAGGTACGATGCAATAGGTCTACATAACAGACAGGATAAAGCATGCACAAAGTCGGATTGGGAAAAGCTTACAAAATACAATCTTGCAAAACAACTAGAAGCACAAGCGACAAAGTGAAAAGTTGATAGAAATGTAGATTTCAACATAGTGTGAGTTTACCTTGGGCTTCTTGGACATGCTCGAGCTCCCAAAATGCCTCAGACACCTGTGCTGCCTCTCCGTTCGACAGCGACTGTAATGAATTATGCAAATCCCCTGGTTTTTGTTCAGAATACCGTGACCCAGGGGTGCATGCTGTCCTCTCACTAGCCTCAGTCAAAAAGGATAACATTTGAAGCACTTTGTAAGTTCAAGCGTAACCTCATGTCAGTGTGGTATTATTAAAAGAAAGAGATAATGTTACAAGAAGCTTTTTGAAATAGCAAGTGTCGCATAGACCCTAAGTAGTACAATGGTTAAGCTCTGTACTGTCACGGTTAGTGTTTATCTTCAGCTACTGGTGATAGGCATTAAGATTTCATTTGAGTGTGTGACATCTGTTAGCATTTTGTTTTACCACTGATCAAAGTAGTAATGAACAACAAACTTAATCAACCTAGCTTGCAAATGCTAATATGGCTAACAAGAAAGTGGGTTGGCCTTTGTAAGTTCAGCCTATAAGTCATGATTGTGTAATTATTTACAGAGCAAAGATAATGTTCGGCTATGTGAAGCTTTTTCAGGTCGGTCAATAGTTAAGCTCTGTAGTGTCTCAGTGTGTTTTTCTTCAGCTGACTATAGGCAGTAAGATTTAATTTGATCGCATGACATCTGTTGCTGGATTTACTATCACTATCTCTCAGGCAAAAAGTGGCATGGCTGTATAGAGCTGACCGCTATATTAGACATGTGACCTCTGGCAGGCACAGACAGGCAGGAACAGCACCATCTGGAGTCTTAATCTGCTACTACAATGATCATTATGAATGTGCTCCACAAAGTCATTAGGCTTATTGGACAGAAGAGGACATACCTGGGTTACGGCAAACATGCTGGTAATTCTACTGTGGTTGCCTTACTGCATTGAAACACCTTTTTTCATGCAGTGGTTTACTCCAGCTGAACGTGAGGAGAAAGGTTAGGGTTGATGTTGAAGACAGCAGCCTGACATATGCGCCATATGTTCTGGAGATGGTTAAAAGTAGAGCAGTGCTTCCCTCCGGAGGAAAATATATACAGCCTTCCCATATATATATATATATCAAATACACTGGACCAAGAGCAAAACTTATAAAGGTGTCAAGTCAAACCACAATGTACTGAGTCTGAGTGGTCCATGCAAGTAGTATAGAACCACAATTTCCATCTAGGGCTATAGGCAATATACAGCTTCATACCCAATACAATTTATACAATTTGATGTATAATTTGAATTTTCTAAATGTTGTTATTTCAATAGATGGAGTTATAATGTGTTGGTTGTCTGTCAGAGTATGTCTCTGTGTCAGCCCTGTGACTATCTGGCCACTGTCCAGAGTCTATAGTTGCTAGCATAGACTCCAGTTTCCCCAACCCATAAAGCAAAAGATGAATAATGAATAGTCCAAACGTTGTCATACTAACCAAAATGGCAGCATAGCTCCATCCTTTACCCTCCACGGGCCCCACCCCCATTTCACGAAGTAGCTGATTTCATCCTTGCAAAGCCACTCTCACTATAATCCCCCTGATCCGTCTGCACTGGCAAAGAATCACATATCAAAAGCATACAAACACACATAAACCAATACAGATTTCAATTTCTCATTTTCCACTAAATGTATCATATAGTTTATATGGTATTAAACTTTTGTGAACTTTCACTCCAATGTTTTCAAAGTATATGGTGCAATCCTGGTCATTGGAGCATGGGCAGAGTTGGCACCCAGATTCCATAAAGTGGGCATGTAGTAGCTTGTAGTTATGTAATGCTTAAATCTGTAAGCCTCTCTTTGGAGTTAGCCATTGGGCACTAGGGCTAAACTAAAACTACATTGTAATAAGGCTAAGCATAATCTAAATGAATAAAGTTAAGTTGGCGTTTCACTGATAGAAATTGATGGATAAACTTCTTTGCTCTTGGTTAGGGCTGGGAGATCTACCATTGTAAACTGAATACCAGTATTTTTATTAGTGTATGCTTTAAAATGTCCAAATATTGTTAAACAGGTGAAGAAAGTATGTATAAAATTTACAACAATGTCCGCTTTGAAATAATTTTTTGTTTGTTTGCTTCTTTGAGAACTACAATTATCTCTTTGAATATAGATTTGACCCTATTTTGGCTATATATATATCATATATATATATATATATATATATATATATATATATATATATATATATAGACAAAATAGGGTCAAATCTATATTAAAAGAGATAATTTTATA
>JAVQKC010205445.1:0-12499 GCA_036025475.1 Philypnodon macrostomus | reverse complement strand
TAGTTAATATAGTTATATAGTTAATATAGTTATATAGTTATATAGTTAATATAGTTATGTAGTTAATAAAGTTATGTAGTTAATATAGTTATATAGTTAATATAGTTATATATTTAATATATTTATATAGTTAATATAGTTAATATATTTATATAGTTAATATAGTTATATAGTTAATATACTTAAAGGTTTCCCCTGACATCCATTTAGATGTAGATCTAAAACTCCATGTAGTCATTTATTACCTGGTGGCCTTCCTTCAGATCTTTTGAAACCAGTAAAGTCTCATCTACTTTCACGCTCTATGCTTTCACCACTAAGCTCTCCTCTTATCTGCACTGTTCACTTACTGAATAAAATACATCTATGCCAAGCAAAGGGGCACTCTTCTGACCAGCCTGGGGCCATCTTTAAGCCTTAAGCTACAGTATATAGACAGCTATGTGTGCTTCAAATCTCTATGTCTGACCACTGTGGCACGATTTAACCCAATCAGTGACTTCTTCCAGTTTCAATTTCACACTGCTCTGCCTCCCGTGCTGTGGAGAGTGGGATATCGCCTCTGAACTGAAGCTGGAGTGTGCTGATTCATGCGTCCACAAGGGCCATTATTATGACTACTGGAGTTTCCTATAAGGCTGCACAATGTATATTGCAAAAGTATTGTTTTTGCAATGTTGGCAAAATGCTGAATCTGTATCACACAAAAAAACTAAAGATATTACTGTTTTGTTATGGTTTGGTTTTAATTCAGTTCTCAGTCATAGTTAGTCATAGTCCTGGTTAAGTCCTGGTTAAGTCCTGGTTTGGTGGTAGTTTGATCTTGGTTTTTAGCAGGTCTGCTTTTGGTCCTGGTTTAATCCTTTGCCCTGGGCGGTGTGGTTATGTTTTATTTCTAGCTGAGTCCTGGTTGGGTCCTTGTTTAGTCCTGGTTTAGCATTTATGTGTTGATTTACACCCACTTTTGACCAGCAAATCCAAATTTACCTAATAATTTCATTCATTTATTTTTAGTTTGGTCCTGGTGAAATAGCTGAAGCACCAAGATCGGTATTTATTAAGGTTTATACATTACAGGCATCAGGACAGAGCAGAAGACACAGGAAGGGTCAGGAAGGGTCAGGAAGGGTCAGGAAGAGCAGAAGCAGGACCGAAGCTGGTCACAAGCTGGAGCGAGCTCTAATGTCGCAAGCTCCAGCTCCTCTCAAAGCTCCTTGCAAAAGCTCCTCGCCAAAAGCTCCTCTCAAAGCTTCTCACCAAAAGCTAAAGTTCTCTCTGCTTGCTGTAACAAACATATATAGGATCCCAAAATAGGTAGTCAACCTACAGATGACTTTCCATATACAGAAAGTCTAGGCTTCACTATCTTTAGCATGAGTCACAGTGTAGAATTCCAAGTCTTTTATTACTGTTTGGACTTCAAATTGGCCTATTCACCGTATTGTTGTGCCTCCCAGTTGCGGGCTATCGAAAATCTACCCAACCGCCCCCTGCCCTAACATTTCTCATTACGCCCGTGACAGTTTTTTATGGATAGAACGAATCCCCCGCAGCCAGTGAGAAATAAGCCAACTCTGATTTACATGGGCCCTCCTCAGCACTGCTAATTGAGTACCATCTATCTATCCACGAGATGTGCCCAGAATAAAGGCTAGCACAAGTGGGAAGACATCATTTCATCTCTGATAGATTCTTCGAGGTTCTTAAATAAGAAAGCCCTGTATAAAGGGAGTACTAATTCACTCCTTCCATTTCATGTTTTATGCATGGCAGGTTTCTGCGGAGGGCGGCTGCTGCTGAGAGAGGACAGTTCATTTAAGTGTGAACAATAAAATACAAT
This sequence comes from Philypnodon macrostomus, assembly GCA_036025475.1. Classification (NCBI taxonomy): domain Eukaryota; kingdom Metazoa; phylum Chordata; class Actinopteri; order Gobiiformes; family Eleotridae; genus Philypnodon; species Philypnodon macrostomus. The sequence continues at coordinate 10,659 of JAVQKC010205445.1, read as the reverse complement.
GAAGTATGGGAGTGTGTGCTAATCACAGATGCGGCCCGTATGCAGACAGACAATAACCATTCATTTATTTTGTATTCAAGTATAAATATGATGTCATTTGATTACTGCTATCTAGAATTCCATCTTCAAAGTCACACAGCTTGAATACGCCTTTGCACTGATATGTCCCTAAGCTCAAGTATCTATAGGAAATTTCACACATGGCCTTCTCTGAAATGTCAAAATCATCTCTGGACTTTTCCTGACAGGATGATATGGTTGCATTTATTCATGAAGCATAGCCATAGCTTACTAAGGTATCATGCTTTGAAACATGTAGGATGATATTAGACACTGAATTACCTGAATGATCTGTGTTTAAATATGCTGCTTAATAAGTCATGTCTTCAGTTTATTTGCCGTCTCAGTTTGTGGGGCTTGGTGTATAGTGAGCAGTTTGTTATGACCCAACCATGTCAGGCAAAGACTTTGTTTACTGTGGTCTTTAGTTTATTTCTGGAAGGGTTAAATGTTAGGAAAATCACTGTAGTTTCTCCAATAATGATATGCTTGTCATTCCTATATTTTGTACATGTCTATAGACCCTTAACAGAAACTAATAAATTCTGGAATGGAAGCAACTGGAGGCAAGACCGTAATACATTTTCAATTGAGAAATTAGAATTAGCCTCAGAATATAACAAATGAAGATGGTTTAGACAAATGCCAACCACTCTCTACATGTAGGTGATATGAATAATAAATGGTAAAATGTTTTTTTGGGGCGTTATTCCTGGCTGTGATGGAGGGTCTAAGGACAGGGAATATCCTGGGACAGTCCTTTTATTTTTGTGTTATTGATTGTCTATTAACTTTGTTATTGTTTGAAATGACCTTGTTTATTGTTTACATACAACTCTTTTTGTTAAGCCCTCGGAGGCAACTTTGTAGTGATATACAAATAAAATTGAATTGAATTAAATTGAAGGTGATGTCAGAGCCTGGTTAGGCTAATGTACACATTAGTAACAGGTGGCAAAATTCTAGATTTTGTAGGTTTTACTGGACATGTCTTTACAGAAATGTTGATGACCACAAAAGTTTTTATTAAATGCTCAGAATTATTCTATCCCTCACCAGAAAGTCTACTTTTTTGTAAAGTTAACTCACTTTTGCTCCAGTCGCCTCCATTCTGTATTTTTTAACATTCATATGACAAACATAGATATAGATACTCATAACCAAAACTATTAAACTCTGTATATTTTGTTCTTGTTTTATTGCTTTTTTAATTCTGAATTTATCTCAATGAAAGTGGAACTAAGCACACATCTCCTATAGAATTTTTTAATGGGAGCATTAACGGTTAGCAAACAACCAACAATACAATAACAATATTTGCCTGTTCAAATCTATTGTCCTTTGTAATTAGAGTTCACCTTTTTAATCTTTTTTATGACACACTTGTCTCTATACTCACAGTGTATGCCTTATCACACTTGACAGCCTGTTGGTCTAATTACAATCTCTCTTTTATCTCTCTACTCAGGGGATGTACAGTTGCTGTAAGTTTGAAGATGAGACTACCCTGAGCGGCAGCAAGAGCTCTCTGCCCCAGTACCACACCGTCACCAGCATGCCAAGCATACCTCAGCAGCACCTAGTTACAGCTACCGTCAACAACACTACGGCTATCGCTATGGTGCAGCAACAACCTCAGCAAAAACACCATACACAACCGCAGCAAGGCCAAACGTATACCACTATGCTCCCAGGATCGCCTCCTACCACGGGGCACTCTGCAATGGCGTTGGGACCTTCAAATAGCCCGTTACTAGAAGGACCTATGCCTTGTTCGACATTCTTGCCTCGGCATGATCGCAGACTTGCCGTAGTGGATCGCTGGAATAGACAAAAGCCCGAAAAGGTATTGAGTGCGGGGAGCGGTGGAGGCTTAGGGATTGGCGGAATTGCTGGCGGGATAACGGAAATTCCATCTCAACAGCAGTATCAGCAAAATCTCGGGCAGCACTGGAATTTACAAGCAAGCGTTCCAAGCGGTGTAGATCCAGGATTGGAGGAGTATAAGAGATACTATGGACCTATTGACCCAGAACTAGGGACAAATTCTGATCAACAAGGGGTAGGGACGCAGCAGACTCCCAAAGGCAACCCAAGAGGTGCCAAAGCATCAGGGATGTCGAGACCCCCTAAAGGTTTGCAGCAAGGACATTTAATCCCAAAAAACCCTCCGGCTTTACCATCTTCTCCGCGTAGGCCTCCTTTTTGGCGGCGAGGAAGCCTATCCCAAGTGAGGAGGAAAGGTTCAGGGGGCCCGCTTTATGAGAATATCTTACCTTTAGGCAGAAGAGGAGGGGCAAGGTATGGCCCAAGCGAAGGTGGTAGACGAAGCAGAAGACCCCCACCCCCTCCACCTTTGCCTGTCCCGCTGTCATCTCCAACCCACACCCCAACAACCCCATCATCGCCTTGTCGATTCTACTCCTCCTGCTCAAGCGCGTCCTCATCTGAATCCTCTGAATCATCTTCATCTTCTTCTTCCTCTTCTGTGTCCCTCTCAAGATCAAATTCCCCCTCATCTTGCAGCAGCGAAAGCTCCTACAACTCGTCCCTTAGTTTCCGGTACAGAGCTGGCGATAAAGATTTTACTGTGGACGATGAGTACGATTCTGATTTGCTGACGGAAGAGTCTAGCCTTTTGCTCGGTTCGAAAAGAAAGCTACGATCAAGACGCATGTCGTCGAGATCGCTACCGTGCAGTCCCCCACCGCCACCGATACCACCCCGAAAGCCACGCCTGCAAAGAGATTTTGTAAGGGAGCGTACGAGTAGTCAGTTGGCACAGTTGCAGGAATGGTGGGCTTCGTGGGCCGACAGGGAAAGAAACAGAAGGGGCTCGACCAATAGACAAGACAGTGTTGTTCTCAGAGATGAAAAGCGACATCATAAGGAACGAGAACGAGAGCATAAAAGAAAGAAAAAAGGGCGCAAGAAAAAGAAACGTGAGGAGAGGGAGAGAGAGAGGGAACGGAAACGGCGCAAGGCAAAGAAAAAGAGGAAGAAAGAGGAAAAGAACCGGAAAAGAGAACGGAAACGGTCAGAGCAAGATGCCGCAGATACCGAGAAAAGAGATGAAATCAAAACTGGAACGCCAGATTACACCTCGTACCCACCTGTGAGGAGGGAATCATTTCGGAAAAAGAGCGAAAGTTCGGTAAGGAGCTATGGGTGGAACATACCGCCCCCTGCTGACGACGAAGGAAAGGAGGAAAAGGATAGGAAAGAAGCAGAGGAGAGCAGAGGGGAAGATCGGCAGCTGAGAAGAAGAAATAGCAAGCATTATCACAGCTCAAGTAGTAAGCCCTCGACATCTGTGAAGTTTTGGGGTGGGGGGAACCAATCAGATACAATACCATCTGCGTTTTTACCATTGTTGCCGGTGTCCTCGAAAAGACGCAAAAGTAAAAGCTCAGATAGGGATGCGGTCGGGATGGAAGGAGAAAGAAGGCCGTTACTGGGGAGGAACGATAGAGTGGAGGTGCACTCAAAAGAGGGGTTGTCTTTTCACGAGTGGGAATCCGATGACTCAGTGGGTGAGAGAAGGAAGGGGGAACGAGGGAAGAGGCGAAGCGGTGCGAGGTCCATGTCTGATGAGGAACGAGATAAGGTGGTTGGGATATATTCCGATGATGACGGGTCTTCGGGGGAGTTTGGGAAATTTGAAAGATACTGGGAGGATCATGAAGGCAGAGCAGTGGGCGGGATCGGAGGAGGAGGGTGGTTTTTTAGCACTTATCCATCTCGAGAAAAAGTGGGAAGCGTGACTAGTCGGGATGATCTGTTTTTGGAGAGAGGTGATAGATGGGGAACTGCAGAGAGCGGATGGGGCTCTGGAGGTGGCAGGGGTGATGAAGGCGAACACGGATGGGGTTCAGGATCACACTGGCCCCCTGCTCCTCTGACACCACCCCCTCCTCGAAGATACTGGTCTGTGGATAAGCTGCATATGCAGGATGAGAAGAAGAGCAAAAGAAAGTACAAGGATAAGGGACGAGGGCATGCTGCTTATACCTCATGCCAGTCACCTCGACACCACCCACATTTTTCAAAATGGTCGCGGGTCACTTCAAAAAGCCAAGAAGAGCTTTACCACCACTGCCAGAGTTTCGGTGGAGGTCCCCTTAAACTCAAACATGACTCTTCTTCATCATCCAAGCCGGATCGTTCACAAAATCCATCTAAATCCGGGAGCCAGTTGAACCTCAGTGCCCAGCAGCGGGGCAGACCCGATAGAGACAGGGATCGAGGAAGGCAGCCATCTCCACCGTCAGGACTTATTCCCAATTTACCGCCTGTCCCGGCTCTCCCAGCTCTCCCAGCGCCTCCGTCTTCATCCCATTCAATCCACGCCCCACCTCCGACATCGTCATCATCAGTATCCTCCCCTTCTGTGGTCTCGTCCACTCCCGGGGCACCACAGCCTTCGTCTATGGCCTCGGCAAGTGCCAAACTGCAGTACCAGAGATTACGGTCGGTGCCACAGCCCCAGAGATTTCCCCAGTCCCCACATCTACCCCTAAAAGCCAAGAGCATGTGCTCACGGAGGGGTTCGGCCCACTTCTCCAGCGTGGAGAGCGAAGTGTGAACAAAAGGGGTCTTGAGGGGCTAACTCTATAAGCAGGTCAACTGGATACTAGCCTGCCCAGTATCGACCAAGGCAGGGCAGCTAAGTTAGTTCAATAAACAACTCTGAGCCCTTTCATATACCACTTCTGCACAAAGAAACCTAAAAGCCAAACTAACCCAAAGGGGATGGTCAATATCTTTCCATATGTGAAAGACCACAGTAACAATGTGCATTCTCTGACTTTGTTTCACCCAATACAAGCCTGATGACTGAAGATGACTCTTTTGCTATATTCAGTTAAGGGCTGTGGACGTACATGTAGAGCAGTTGTTTGTATTTAGCGGACTCTTTATCGCTCACTGAGGGCTCAGTGGGCCTACAGCTCTCAGAAGCCTTTAACACAGAATACCTACTTCTTGATAAATCGCTTACACCTAGTTCCTTTTCCTTGATGAACTGTTTACATCCCCGCAGAACTGTGAGGCCTGCCCCAGGCACCTGTGTGTATGTTCTATACGTCCTTGTTTAGTGGGAGAGGAGGTTGATATATTATGATATTATTTTGTACTTGTAGAGTTGAATGTGGTAGTTGTCCATTTCTACCAACTTTGAATATTCCAAAAGGCCAGACGGCCTGTTTGTCACACAGAGCCATCCACAAAATTATTTTTTCAGATAAAAGCTTGAAGCAGATTGTGCAAACCATCTGTGGAATCACAAAGTAATTTTATCTGGTCAGTGTTGGTGTATTCTTAACAGAATATCATTTATCTTGTTGACATACTCCATTGGTCCAAACACAGCCATGAGAGAAGATACATTTACGAACTCACAAACCTTGTAGAGCAGCAGGCTGGAGAGCAAGCAAACAATATTATGAAAAATGTATAGGCCTATACCAGATCCATAGCAATCACATTTCTCAAAAGATGAAGGTCTAGTGTTTTTAGTAAATTACTGAAATGTATCTAGCAATGATGTACAGTACTATACAGAAGCTAGAATTATTTTTGATACTACAAGCCAAATTCAGGCACTAAAAATATATTACAACTACCACATCCAACCCTATTTTAAAACGATCACTTTAACCTGTGTACGTCCTGTTAGTGTATTTTATCTGCCTTTATGGTTTATCTCTGGCGCCCGTAATGGCTCCTCTCCTTAATGTGATTTTTCTGTGCGTCCGTGCTTTTCCGTGTTTGTATTCTTGATAACAGGGTAAGTCAACTGTGACTGATATTCTGCTGGCTTAATGAAAAGCTGAGTGCCAAACTTCAGTAGAGCTCGACATACACATTTATATGTATCTTCATTTATCACAATACGGGCATGTGCAAAAATCACCTTCTCATATAGACCTATCCACTCAAAAGCAAAGACACGCATAAATAATACATATGTTTATCTTAAGCAATACATTACTCTGCATTTAAGCATTCTTTACTTTCCTTCTGTGATAATTGTTACTGTAATTATCTATGTATCTATATATCAAGACATGTATTTAGTCAAAAACAATGTACGAAGCACTGTGCCACACAATTTACAAGCTTGGGTGCACACGGGATGATCATTTACTACCTAATCTTTGACCACGGAGGCTGTCGGTTACCTCCCTGTTTTTGACTGAATGTACTGTCAGCCGCCTACGAGTGCAGTGACTATGTAGACACTTGAAAATGGAAATCGTAGCATTTTTGGAACATTGGTGAAGGATTAAATCTGAAACTAACATGCCTTGGAGTGTACGAAAGGTGCCATCGGTCAGAAACACAAAAATCTACATGGGGATAATGGCATCATTTTTGTTTGAGATGTTGTGATGCTAAGCGGTTACGTTAGCATGGCAGTGGATTGTCACAGGGAAATATAGCCTATATCATTAGCCTTATGCTAATTGCTCCTGCCATATGTTCGGTCAGGTTTTTAAGCGAGCATTTAGTTGCATTTAATATGTTGGGTTGGTGCCATGCTTTGGAGAGGCTTGGAAAGGAGAGAAAATGAGCTAAATCTGTTTTCTTTGTGAGAGCTGGTAAAGTCTTATTTCAATATGAACCACCAAACAAGGGCCACTTTTATGTGTCTTTGCTGTCACCTAATCAAAATTCATTCTTGGCAGCAACAGAAGACTGCCACGTTCTTCATCTATTCACCAAGTTATCGCTGAATAAGTGTGTTTTATTTTTTTGCTCTGATAGCTAGCCGCTAGCTAAAATCAAGTGAAAGGAGATGAAGTGCACTTCATTCTCAAAAAGCCCTAATACATTTATATAATACCGTTTTATAGAGGATTTTTAATGGCCTTGAAGAAGCAGCAAGTACCTCATTTAGGCACATATCCTTTGTAGGAATACCCAATGTTAAAGGTGTTATGAGAAGTGAATGTTTCTGGCATGTAATTGGATTGAAGACATGATGATATGTTGGATGAGAAATTGAGAATGTTATCATTTTGAAATGTATTTGTAAAACAACTGTTGTTTTTGAAACATCTCTCTGTAAATGTGCAAATGAGAGCTTTAGGTCTATATCAAAGCTGACACCAGCAGTAAGACACCCATGTCCACAATGTTGGCGAGTTCTTTTGATAACCTGAGCCAATTCCATCATGTTGGTCTGGTCAGCTCACTCTGAACTGCATCTGAGCCATAAAGAAACCCACAACCAGAACTTGCGTTTTTAACATGAATTTGTGTGTAGAGTTCGCCTTTGTTAAGAATAGTTATAAATAATCAATAATTATATATCAGTATACTGTACGTGTGTGGCAGTGGGTAGCATTAGCAAGAATTGTTTGTTAGCATTTTGATGTTTGATATATATTTTTTTCTATTTTCATTGTATGTATGAGTTAGAACACAACATCATTTTAATAATTTGACTTGGTTTAAAAAGCGTAAAGAGTAAAACAAGCCAAGTTGGAAGCAGTTCAGTCTTTTTTTATATTTTCTTTGTATTTACATAAAAAACAGTTTTCAGCGATCTCTGTGACCAGTGAAATCCAATCAACTTTTATCGTCCAAACATAAAAGCTGAGCTGTAGTATCCATTTGAGCTCAATTATGTGTGATTTTGGTTTATTATTCCTACAAAAATCTGCCACAACTTCATGACCACATCCTGGACATGAATGTAGGTCTAATTGATTCTGAAGCTAAACTAAACTCCCCACTCGTCGTTTGAACACGTCCCATAGTCCTTTGCCCTATATAAGACGCCATCAAAGTCAGAATAGTAAAACGGCAGTGTCCCGTGTTCATAATGTTGTGGCCGATCACTGTTCCTCCTCTCCCCCCTTTGTGTTTCCTCGCATCATTTCATTGTGCTGTGTGTTTACTTGTAAATTTAAAAAAAAGAAAAAAGAGTATAAATAAAATAGCCTATATAAATATATGATGATATATTTCAAAGCTCTATGTTATCTAAGTTTGTCTACAAAATTGACCGTATTATTACCTTGATGAAAATGTCTTCTGTCCGTCTGTCATCTGCCCAGCTCCAGCCCTTAGCAGAACAGAGACCAGTACATGACTGTGTTTTTGACCAACCGCCTCCATTAGCTAATGCTAACGCTAAAGCTAATGCTTACGTTTTCACCAGAGTGACCCCGTGGTGCGAGTGTCTTATGACCGTGTCACTGTAGTGGTGTCAGTGGCGTGTGCTTGTCTATCCAGAGGGGCCTTTGTTTTAAGTTTGAGCTAAAGTTAAAATCAACATTTTATGGATACAGCAGCTTTCGCCTCTTCTCTCTCTAGCGTACATATGGTCACGTTATTGACCTGAGTTTATACCACAGTGTACAGCCCGGTGGCCTCTTTTAAACAATGTAGCCATTGCATAGGCTTGTTATTTTACATTTTTAGTAGCTGTTTTTAACATGCACAGCTACCCCTGCCAACCAATCAGTCTACCCAATATCTAAGAGGACTTTATAGTGTTGTTTCTACCAAGCTGCTGTTCTGTAAAAGAAAAATACTGACAACTACACAATAGACACACTGACCCTTTTTTAATTTAACTATAACAAAGCATTTTGAAAGGGTGGGTTTGACTGAGGCTAAGACGGACCAACCAAGGCTCTGTAAGAAATCAGGCAAGAGTTATGGTCTGAACTGGCCCATGACACAGACTCTTACACATTGTCACATGAGTTCATTCAGTACTCGTTTCTACTTCTCCTCAACAAACCTGATCTCAACATCTCTGAGTCTGTCTGGGATTAGCATGAATGAACAGACAGAAAGATGTGAGCAGCCTGATAAAACAGTGGTGAGAACCTATAAAAGTGTGGTCAAGTGTGGATTTTTTATCATTGTGTCTGTAGAAAATTGAATAAATACATTTAAAGGTTGTGTACCCAACACCATATCTCCAGAAGTGCCACAGACACAGTATTGCATGTTTTTCCATACATTTTTAATCATACTGTATATTGACTCATTGATTGCAGTCAGCTCTTTTGTGGTCCGTCTTAGCCTGAAGTGGACATGTTTTTTCTGCCTGTACCCCTCTGAACAATGTCTAAAGGCCTTGTATTAAACTGCTGTATTGAGCAACTGTATGGGACGAAGGATCATTGTACGCCACTGTATTGTCAGTACCTCACACGATACACAAAAACTCTTTAACATGTGGCTCTATGGTATTCTAGCCGCAGTTAAAACGTGTGGAATCTGACAATACTGTGATGTAGTGAAAGTAGAAATATATATAAAAAAAAAAAGATTTTATTAAAGAACTTCAATAGATTCTTGTCTGGAGTTTTCTTGACAATAATAATGATTTAATATGATGATTGGATAATTCCCACTTACAACAATGAAGCATAATTACCCTTAAACATAAGATGCGTTTGATTACATTTGCACACAGCCTGCTTCCATAATCGACATAGAATGCACGCGCATGAATAGAACAGCCTTGGAGCCGTTTCTTCTGTTCCAACACCTGCCCAGAATGCACAAACCAAGCCCTGCTGGGAAGGAAGGCCATAGTTAAACATATGTGGTTCATGAGTTCAAACATGTTAACTGTAAATGAGCTTTCACCAAAGAGCACTGACTATAAAACACATCACGGTTTTAATATGTCTCTGGGGACATACATAGAGCTGAGACATGCGTGTGCTGACGGTGGCCGTGTGTGTGTACGGACCAATGAGGTTAGCCCAGAATCAGGTTTAAGAGACAGCTCAAGTGTTAAACTGCCTATATACGGAGGTTGGCAGGAGCATTAAGACTGCATACACTGTAAATGGCAAAGCTTAAAACACATAGGTGCAGATTAGGGGACTATAGGGGGTATCAAAAACTATATAGAGGGTGTAGTAAAAACAAGCCTATTTTCATTATTAGGCTGGTGGTTTTCAGTGGTTCTCACCAAGTACCCCCTCAGAAAATGCAAGCACCATTGTATTGGATTAAAAAAGATTAAATAAGGACTAAACCAGTTTAACAAGCCCGTGTGATACCAGCAATACACCATAATCCAACATATGCATGTAAGCACAATTTTTCACAAATAAAAATAAAAGTCAGAAATGTAAAAATCTATATATACTTTATCTGACTCTGTTCTATGATTGAAAGGTAATCTGTCATAATTATTACATTACTTTAGTCCCTCCCCTCTACAGCAACATCAAATCAGACCATGTGTAGTTAAGTCCTTCCACTGGCCTTTATTTTTTACTTTTTTTTATTTTAGGAAACTTCCGGACTATACCACATAATTTTAACAGGGTAACGTAATAACGAACTTTACTAACACAGCCTTGTGTTTATAGGGTTTATATGTCTTGGGTTATGTTAGCCATGTGGATTAGCCACTGTGAGTGTAGAGCCTATTCCAGGTAAATGTCACCTAGGACTTTAATAATAATAATAATAATACATTCCATTTATATAGCGCTTTTCAAGACACCCAAAGCGCTTTACATATCTTTTTGTATTATTCATTCACTCTACAGTCACACCTGACTTTAGGACAGTCGTTGCTAAAACTGGCTAAAAAATGTCTTGTGCCAGGTT